>JAJTUQ010000017.1:0-187580 GCA_021399445.1 Xylogone sp. PMI_703
ACCACACTACTACCGTTTGCTGTACCACCGTTGCTGCCATCGAAAAAAACAACACTGACTTGCCGCTGCTGGTCGGTAACACGATGATCGATGTTGTATGGCCGTGATGCATAAACTCCATCGCTTCTTGCTGCTCCACCGACTTGAATCGTCCTTGTGGTCCGTATATCGCCCGGATCCCTTGGACTGCCTTGCTCGTTGCTTGCGCGGCTTTCTTGTGATGGACGCCTCTGGCCTGGTCCGCGTCGGCCTTAACTTGATGCTCTCTCTTGATACGTCGTGGGATGCTATACCTCATCAACTCCTCGCTGATGCCTCGCTCGTGCTTGGTCCGACGTTTTACTTCACCTTTGCTGCCGGTGGCATAATACCATGTGCTCATCGTCTCCAACTCCAAAAACTCATGCCACTTGACTGATGCCTGCTCGAACACGCTGATCAACTCTGGCCCCAATCGATGCAAAAAATTCCCGTCGATGGCGTAATGCTGTTGTGCGACGCGTCGTTGATGCCCGGCTTGCCTGTATAACTTGTCAACCCAAATCTTTACTCAATCTGCTAAACCTCCTGAATATGTGACATTGATGTGTTCAAATACGTAACCACTGTACGAACGTGGCCCTTAAATCCTTTATGATTTAATGCCTTGCTTTCTGATTGGCTGCTGTGCTTATCCCTTAACTCCTGTATGATTTAACCTCTCGCTGTTCAATCACTTGACTGTTCTACTCCTTTAACTCCTGTATGATTTAAACTCTGCTTTCACTGTGGCCCTTGCCAACTCTCACCCTCTCCCTACTTGCTAACCTCATCTATTACCAACTTTCTCCTTTTATCTTTTTGTATGATAAAATAACCAAATTAAAAATTAAAAATATTAAATAAAAATATAAAAATATAAAAAATATAAAAAAATAAAAATCACTCACCGAATCAACGCATGTCGAAACGTATCCAATGCTAATCCTCCTGTCTCTTCTCCATCTCCCTCTGCTTCCTCCTCTTCACCCTCGTCCTCGTCCTCCTCCTCCCCCTTCATTCCCTCCTCCTTCTCCCACGTCCGGCTGGCCCGTCCCAACTTGCGCACCGCTATCCCGATCGCCACCTGTCGATATCCCCGCGTCGTCAACCGCACTCCTAAATACCTCTGGCTGTCTTTGGCCAACTGATTGCTCAACTCCTCCCCTGCCCACGGCTTGCCCTCGTCCGCGAACAAATACTCCGACTCGCGACGGTCTAATGCCCGCGCGAATGGCCGCACGTACACCAAATACTGTACCACCATCTGGCTGACCGCCGTTGGTAAAAATCGCACGATGTAATCCGTGTTGCCTCGCCGTTTGCGTGACTTGTCGTACATCGTCAAAAAACATACCTGCCCGTTGATCACGTATATGTTGCGTGCCGAATATACGCTGTTGCTGACCTTGATCGACCCGATCTCCGGCCCCCGCGCCGGCTGTCCTCCTGTGATATGCATCGTCACCATCAACTTCCGCAAAAACTCCCTTTCCCGGTTTAAATACCCTCTCTTCTGTGACTCGTTCCACGTCTCCGTCCCATCTGCTGCCCGCTTGATTAATGACCATGGTCCGCCCTTCTGCCGTGCCCGCCGGTACAAATATTCCCACCCAACTTTGCACTGCTTCTGATTTTTGACGTTCTCAATAAAATTATATTCAACTCGTCGAAAATGCGTATTCCACGCCATCGAATCCTCGATTGTCGTCAAATCAATCGTGGGTGGTGGCTGGTCAAACATCAATTCTCGAATTAATATTCTTAATTCGCTAATTAAATTCCGACACATCCTGCGTAAACTATCCATCCGGATTCCTGGTCCCTGATAATAAATCGTTTCTTCGTCGTGGGACCAATGGATATTCGACGGTTCCTGATGTTCATCGTTGGACTTTTTGCCCTTGGCTAACTGCGACAAAATGCTGGATATTGGTGAATACGACCCCTCGCACAAATGGTGTCGTCGAATCTCCTGGATCCGCTGCGGGACGGACCGCAACTCGTGCCTGGCCTGCAACCCTAATGCTGGCCACCCCACCAATGGGACCGCCACCTCTAACATGATCAATCGCCCGATCCACAATATGCGTCCCATCGTGGGCGTCGACTGCATGGATGACCGTAACCGTGGGCCGCTGACGTCGATTCCTCGGACCGCCATATAATGCATCAACGGCGACTCGTACAACGGCATCCGGCTGGTGTCCTGCTTTAACACCAACATGCACAAACACATCAACATATCGGCCAATGGGTCGTCTTCGGCCGTGGGCTCGTCGGGATCCTCGTTCTCCTCCATCCACTCACGTATGCGGTTGATACACTTCCACTGGCCGCTGGTGAACGTGACTCCTGTCTCTGTACACCGTTAACATCTATCCTTTTTCTCCGGCGTATACGTCATGCAAAAAAAAATCCGGCTTGGTGCCGGCCCTTAAATCCTACATGATTTAACGTACTTTACACATTGGCTGGGTTGGCCTCCCTTTCGGTTACTGGCGCTGGCCCTTAAATCCTATATGATTTAACCTCTCGGCTCTGAATTGATCACTTGACCATTTTCTTAACTCCTAAATGATTTAAATACCGCCTTTGCCGCTGGGTTAATCCCTTCTTGAAAACCCCTTCTGCACGTCCAACTTTTGATATGCCTTTCCGAATGGGCTCCTTTGCATAATCATACTCTCCAATGGTACGAATAAAACTCATTACTTACCCGTCTCACCTCCCTCCTCCTCTGGCGCCGTGCGCATGGCGTAACATATAAACCGCTGCCAATCCTCGCTGCACCGGTCCACTGACTTTGAATTCTGGTGTAATTCAAATGGGTGCTGGTGGGCCACCTCATTTTTCGGCGACTTCCACCACTTTAATGCATCTTTGTGGTCCACGCTGGCCAACGTATCCAAACACCGCTCCAAAATCCGGCCCCATGCCGCCATCAATCGACACAACTGTGGCTCCTCTGGCTTGGCTACTTCACTGAACGCATGTGTCTTGACCAAATCATGCTTGGACTGCTGCAATACTGTATTCCATCCGGTAAACCGCAACCATGGATCCCACTCGTCGGCCGGCACCGTGGCTAACAATGTTGCACGATGCTCCTGCTTGGCTATCTCCCATGCCCGGATCTCTTGGGCAATTGGATCACTGGCCGAAACCCACGCTGGGACTTCCTCATCTGGCCCTTCTCCGTCAACCGGGTTGTTGTCGACTTCTCCCACGTCGGGGACGGTGATCTGGCGACGTTGATACTCCTCGTCGGCCTGCTTGCTCTCGTCCACCACCCAATATCGCTCTTTGCCATCCCGAAACCATGTTTGCAACCGTACTCTGGTACATATCTCGTCGATGGTTGTTCGCTTTTTCTCGTGGTCCTTATTTGCATGCCGTCGTATATATTGGTCGCTTTGGGTGATATACGAACACTCTCTACATTGGTATCCATCTACGATGGGGATGATGGGCTGTGGTGCCAAACCATTCTCGGGAATGGGAATCGTCGCGTAATTGTAATCATGCTTGAATTCTTTCGTATATCGCTCGATTTGACGCCGGATTGCTGGCTTGACGTCGTGATACCTGCGGATGTGCTCTACTAACCCACGGGCGCTGACCGCTTTGTTGCACCGGTCGCTCAAACACAACAACACCTTATACTTCACGTTCAAATGGACTATATCGCTCCAAACTTCGGGGATGGGTCTAACTTCATATGCTGAATTCATTTTCGATGTCAAATCATTAAATTTCGTGGATTATTGTATAACCCTAATCTTGTTGTGTGTTCACAAAACGTCTTCTCGCTGCACGGGCCTCAAAACCTTAATCTGACCAATCCCCGTTTACATACAACTTGTTGTGTGTGCACATAACACGACGTTTAATCCGAGAGTTTGAATATTTTAACTATTCTGAATCTAACACTTATCTATTTACTCATCATAACAATACCCAGCTAACAAGTAATCGATTATCTTCTTTGCTAGCTCGGAGATCACTAGAGATTATTAAGGAGCAGCTAATAATAAATTCTTATCGTCAATTGATAAAGTATGTTATCAAACATCGAATCTTGTTAGAGGTCGATAGCTCTAGCTCGGAAGAGGACCTGATTGAGGATTTACAGGCTAATCACACGACTAGAACACATAACAAGACTTATGGACGAGAAGTGAGCCTGAATTACACCAAGAATATTTTTATCGAGAGTCGAGCACTAGAATATAATATTAAGTACTATAAGTATTTTAATTTACCGTTTAAAGCTTATAATCTGAAAAGTTCTAACAAGTCGGACGCTAAGAAGCACAAGAGACAGACTTCTAGTTTAGATATAAGCTCTAAAAAGCTTAAATCTAAGGGTCGATCCGATTCGAATTCAACTTCTAGTTCTAGTTCTGTTATAAGTTCTGAATTAAATGTTTCCGAGTTAATTAGTTCGGTGGTCCTACCCGAGAGGATAGTCAATCGACGCTTATTAGAATCTTCTCGTTTAATAAGCTCGTCGGCTGATACGATCGATTTAACTCGGGACGTCATAGCCCAGAATTCGTCTAGCTATAAGTATAATAATAATAAATCATTATTAACTTATCTACGAGAATTCTTCAAAGATTCCACGGCTGATTTTAAGTCCATACAACAGAAGTAGGCTCTCGAGGTTATTATTATTCACAAGTACCTGTTTATAACGTATATTAACGGCACCAGTAGTGGAAAATCTCTATTATTCTTACTACCCAGTTTTATTAACCAGAATAATCATACGTATTTCGTATGTAGCCCACGAGTGAGCCTGAAGGAAGATCTACTGCGTAGATCTCGCGAACTAGGCCTAAGGTCGGCTATATACGACCCTGGAGACCTGGAGACGAGTTTTATTAATAATCTAATCTTTCTAAGTTATGACGACTTATTAGATGAGAGATTTACTAAATATTTAATAAATTTGAAGGGTAATAATCAAGCCTATACTCTATACTTAGATGAAGTTCACTTATTATTACTCGAGAAGGAATTTAGACCCATGTTTAAATATATAAATACGGTTGTTAAGTATATTACTCAGATCGTATTTCTAAGTGCTACCTTACCGAATCCTCTATTAGAATTACTTGAACGCTTTTTTAAGGTTGTTCACAATGAGATAATTCGAGGCTCGACTACTCGAGGTAACATCTCGTATAATATCATCGATAAATCTAGTGATAATAAGCCTGAAGTTGATATTCTTATAGACTTATTAAATAATAAGATTTATCCAAACTTAAAGTCTGACGAGAAGGTTATCATCTTTACCTCTACCTATAAGAGCGTGGATTTTTTAAGCAAACACTTACAGATTCCCGGTTATTATAGTATTAAGGATAAAGACGATAAATCGGAGATTTTAAAGGATTTTACTAGTAATCCACGTACTAGAGCTTTGATTGGCACTTCGGCTCTGGAAGTAGGCTTAGACATACCTCACGTCCGCTTCTCGATTCACCTGTACAAGATTAGTGGCCTGGTAAGCTTAGATCAGGGAATCGGCCGAATCGGGAGGGATGGCAAACCGAGTATTAGTTATGTCATAACTAATACTACGTTAAATAACAAGGTTTTCAAGCCCGAGTTACTAGATCTACCCGTAAATACTGTCGAAGATTTTCAGAGACTAGATTACAACAAGCTGTTAGAGTTCTTAACCGCTAGATCTTGTTATCGAATAATTTTAGAGAATTATTTTAATAACAAGACCTTAGAACAGTGTACATTACCTTTAGTTAGATGTTCTTACTGCGAGAATAATAACTATATTCTAAAAGTAAGCCAGGATCTTAATAGACAAGAATTCGCTCGGACGGAAGAGAATCTTCAGGCTCTGATCGATAAGCTTGAAACCTGGAGTAATATATGCTTATTATGTCTACTGACTAATAATCTCGAGTCTAGTCTTGGTCATAATTTATATGATTGTTCGAAAGACAAGAATGTAAGTTTAACTTTTCGAGCTTACTTTAAAGAACACAAAGAATATATTCGTAAACACCGACTTTTTAAAGAAGGAAGTTGTTGTTTTCAGTGTTATTTACCATCAAAGCTTTGTCGTAACCGAGATATTCATAATATGAGGTGTAAATACCAGGATATCATATTAGAATCTTGTTTACTAACTCAACTTTTAGTGGTAAACAACAAGTTAAGCTTAAAATGTTTACAGAAAGTTAATGTTAATAAAATAGAAGATGTCAAGGAGTTTTGCTGACTTATAAGTACTAAGATAGCTTATAATAATACGGATAGTATTAAAGCCTTGGAGATATTTACCGAACTTGATTTAAGTATATTAGAAAACTTAAATCTAAATACTTAAACTTAACTTAATAAGGTAAAAACGGATAATAAAAACTTACATAGTTAAGTCATATAATTAAGTTCTACAACTGGATTATACAATTAGGCTACATGGCTTGGTCATATAATTAGACTATATAACTAGACTATGTAATTAAGTTATATGACTAGGCTATACAATTGGGTTACACAACTAAGTTCTACAACTAAGCTATATTACTGGGCTATACCGCTGGGCCATACTGCTAGGCCATACTGCTAAGTTATACAACTAGGCTATATGACTAGGTCATATAACTAGGCTATATGACTAGATTATATAACTTGGTTATACAACTAGGTTATACTACTGGACTACATTCCTGGATTATACCAGCATGATATATATAGTAAATTAAGAGAGTTCTCGTCTTACATGACTAACTACTGACTGTCTAGCTTAGCCAGTAAAACTCTCGATTTACTATTACCAAATAGAGAAGAATTAAAAAAAAAAAAAAGAAGAAAAGTAAGAAAGATAATAAACAAAAGATCTGATTAGCTAATCCAAGTTAGTACATCTTACATTATGGCTAACTTTCAAGTTGTTATCCCGGTCTCGTATAAGGTACAATTGTGGAAGTTATTAGTCGAGATTTTGAAGTGGTCATCTCCTGGTCCCTTGCTTATTGAAGCAGTCAAATGGGCATGGTTTGATGAAGAAAAAGAGAATACTATAAATGATTAAAAGGAGAATCCTGAGGATGAGACAATGTATAGAATTATGTTACAGAGATTAAAGGAAAGATGGATATAAGTAGTTAGATACAATTAAAGATAAATCTAATAAGTTCAAAGACAAACAACTAACCTTTGAAAATAACTTCAGGTTAGACTAGTCTTGAACATTACAATTTTTTATTTTTCTTGTTTAATTAGTTATAATAATAATTATAATAATAATAATAATAATAATGATAACGCTAAATAGACAACTGATACCTAAAGAAAAAAGATTTACAGTAGTGATCCCACTAAAGTCATGCAAAAATAGAGGAGAGACTTCAAGACAAGGCTAAAGTCTCTCGGAGATCAAGCACCAAAAGACGAGGAAATAAAGTAAGACAAGAAAATCTATCTTATTACTAAAAACAAATAACGGAAAATTATATACATCAACATTAATAACTCCATGGCCAGCAATGACGTTTACGAAAAAAAGACTCGTTGAATAAAGAAGACTTTTTAGAAATAAGTATTAATAATGCTTATGACACATAAAAATCATAGTTAATCAGGGTTTAGCCTAAAAAATACAGAACAGATATTCAAGATGATAAAGCGACTGATGACAGAAACACAGAAGTTTCTGTAATCTTCCTTAAAAAAGAGAAGATTAAAGATCTTGTAACCCCTAGTTCTATAGTATAAATAAAAATAATTATTATATTTTCAAATAATTTAAAATTTTTCTTTTTTGATAAGTTTAAGTATACTTATAATAACTTTATACTTAAAAAGTTAAAACTAACTTTATATAAAATAATTACAAAAAAGTAATTACAAGTTATAACTATAACTAACAAGTTTACTAAGATATACTTTAATGTTATAAATAAAATAAAATTTCTTGATTTTTAACTAATATAAATCTTATTATATAATATTATTATTATAGAAGTAATAATATAAGTATAACAATAACACTAACTAGAACATACAGAAATAAAGTTTATATGACGGAATCACGCAAAATTATATAAACAACAAGTACACAAAGCAAACGAACGAACCACTCCTTTAGTTAAGTATAAAAAGGTTATTAATTTACTATCCAGGGCTTGCCATCAATATATACTAGCTCAGCTTAGCATAACTATTACTAATACATGACGGGTTTCCCTACCACAGTATTATTTACTCTGTCCGTATAACTCTAAATATATTCAACTTTACACAGATAGCTATTAAACGTTAATTCATAATAAAAAGATTTATTAATACTTTTTACTTTAAGTTTAAACTTAAGATCTCAAGATAAAAACATTATATAAAGAGATTTATACTATTAAGATCAGAAAATTCTACTTCATTTATAATATTAAAGTATATCTTAGTAAGCTTATTAGTTATAATTATTTTTACTACTTATAACATTTTTTTTATATATTTATTATATAAAGTATTTAACCTTTTAAATGTAAAGTTAGTATAAGTACATTTAAACTTATTATTAAGGAAAAGAGAAGAAAAAGAAAAAAGAAAGAAAAAAGAAGACAAAGAAAAGAAAAGAAAAGGAGGAAGGAAAAAAAAGATTTTAATTATTTAAGAGTATAATAACCATTTATACTATAAAACCAGGGGGCTACAATGTCTTTCGTCTCTCTCCCTTCTAAAGGAGATTAAGAAAGACACTACATAAGTTCTACTGAGAATCGAACTCAGATCTCTCTCTTTCTCTATATTCAAGAACATAAAATATTAACCACTTTACCATATAACCCGTCTTATTATACCTCGTTCTCTTAAACCTAACTATAAAAATAGATCTTCAAAATAAAACTTAATATATCTCCCTTTTTATATTCTTAAAAAATCCGATTTATCTATTTGAAAATAAAATCATTATATAATAAGATAAGGTTTATACTATTAGAATCAGAAAACCTCACTTTATCTATAACATCAAAGTATGTCTTAATAAGTTTACTGATTCTAGTTATTAGTTATAACTTATAATATATTATTAATTATAATTATTGTTATATAATACATAAAACACTTCTTAGCCTAAGATGTAAGACTGTCATAAAGCGTCGCCTTTTTCCGATTAAGCTAGAACGAGGCCCAACACCAGCTCAGAACAAGACGAAACATCAGGAGACTAATAACTTTCAGATCCTGTGAACTCCGAACTTCACAACTAGCCAAATCGGCAACCAGGCATCGTACAAGCTCGTGAGCAGTATCGTTGGAAAACTAACTCCAAGACCTACGCACGCATATAGTTCTCGTCGGCGTACGACACCCGGTCGTCGAGATATCTAGCTCAAAAAACGTAAAACAACCTGTCTTCTCAACTTCACAATAATATGTCTTGACGGCCAGGCATTACACAAACATACCTAGTTAACACTGTTCGATAAGTCACTCGATTCTCTACGGACATAACACCGAAAGCTTCCTCGCAGCTCCCTCTCCACTACTGAGATAGACCGCCACGAAGAAGGAAGGTGCCGCAAAAGAACAAGGCATTACACCATGACACAGACCAGGCCGAGGCATCGTACCACGGAATGAGTCATTAGAATAATAACCTAATAATATTAATATTTTTTATTAATTTATTTATTTTTGTTTATTACTTAATATTATTTTTTATTATCTTAAAATTATATTTATAATTATATATTAATATATATTTTGTTTATTATTGTTTATTTTTTCTTATAGTCCTTGTTTATATATTATTAGATTTTCTACTCACTTTATGTTATATATAAATATTCTTTATATTAATATTTATTTATAATAAAGATAATGAACTATAATATTAAATTATTCTTGAGAATTAAAATTATTATATAATTATAATTATACTTAAATTTTTTTGTATATTATTTAACTTAATAACAAATTATTAGTTTAATATTATAATATTTATGAATATATTTTATTAATTTATAGGTATTAATCATTTTATTATATTAATTATTCAAATATAATAATACTTTATATTTTATATTTAAATAGACTAAATTACTTTAAATTTCAGGGATAAATTTAACTAAATATACTATTTTTATTTTTATAGTTAAATTATCGAATTTTGTAATTCTAGAAAATAACCTTAACTTGTATTATATATATAATATATCTTTTCTTATATAAACTTTAAAACTTTAATCTGACTATTTATTATTATTATTTAACTTATATTATATACTTAATATATAATGTCTAATCTGAGGTTATATAATTAATATAAATAAATTTATTTTTTTTAATTAAGTTAAAATATTAATAAATATTAATTTAATATAATAATAAATATTAATTAATTAATAATTTAATTTTATATTTTTATATTTGAATTATATAATAATTATTAATTATAAGAAAATATAAATTATATTATTTAATAATATTTAATTAAGTTTTTCTAAAGATTTAATTTTTATATATTATAATTATATAATAATAAAAATATTTAATAATAAAAATCAAAAATTAAATAATTTTAGTTTTATATTTAAATAACAATTTAAGTATTAATTATATTAATATACAAATTAGATCATTAGAAAATATTCGTTTAATATTATTAAATAGTCTTATTTATGTTTTAAGTACTTCTGATTCAGGTAATCAAATAGTTATTCAAAGAAGATTTTAAGTACAATAATTATTCTAAACACCAGTGCACGGGCCGGCGACGCCGTAAACACTAGTACGTGGGCCGTTACCTGTCTATTCCCCGCCTATTCGCCCCCTATTCGCCTCCTGTTTACTCCTTATTCCCTCCTTATTCATCCACGGATAGCGTCCTACCCGTCGACGCGTCCCTCGGTACACACCTCTTACACGCGTCTGCTCTGTCCGTGTATCGTTTACAACCCCTGAGTTATTTGCTGGTTAGTAAGCCTTCTATTCACCACTTATGCTATACGTTAACACTTCTCCTGATTCCTATTAATACACTCTCTCATCGACATCTGTTTACTCTTTCACCTTTAGTCTACTGCCCTCTCCTGGACGCTCTCCTAAATCTTCTACGATTTGCTCGTGGCCTACCCACTGGGCATGGAGCATGGACCCTACAGCACTCGACTCCTCTACGGTTCGCCCCGTGCTGGGCGTCCGAATCCCCATCAAATCGCTGCCGGTTCGTCCCCTACCCACCTCTGGCTCCAGCCCCAGCCTCTGAGCGCTTTGCTAACTTCCTATCTCTACCAGGCTGTCCCCTCGCTCCCTGACGTCCTTTCAACGATCACCTGTCCGAACGCGATCTTCGTCCTCTGCCGTCCCTGCCAGGGCATCGTGGGCTCCCGTGGCCAGAGCGCCTTGGCTAAGCATCTCTTCGAGAAACATGATATCTCTAGAGCTCTGTATAACAGCTGGCTCGCACCCGAATCGGCCCCGCCGGACCTGCTCGAGGCCATCCAGCAGTCCCGGCACCTGCGACCAGCATGCCCCCCATCCGGTGGCGAGCCGCTGCCGAATCTCCCCCTTATCGCGGGCTTCCAGTGTATAAACTGCTCGCCCTCTGCGCCTTACCACACCCCGAATCAGCGGTCGATGAGGCAGCATCTGAACCGCAGGCATGGCCTCACGCTTCCCACGTCGGGCGACTCACTGGGACACTATACACGGGTCGTTATACAGAGCTGGTTTAACGTCTACGGCCGCCCTCCAGACTCCTGGTGGCGGGTTGCTCATCCCTCCGGCAGCCCGCCATCCACAAGCAGTCCGCCGCCTGATGGCACTCTCCCTTTCCCACCACCCGTGGCCGACGTGCCTTCTGACGACGAGCTCACGGCGCTCGATCTGCTGACAGAAAGCCACCTATCCGGGACCCAGCGCTTGGAGGACCGCAACCCATTCCTGGCCTTATCGGGCTGGCCTGACCGGTTCAAAGTCTTCCCACAGTGGGCTGCTACCCGACGTCTAACCTACTTGCCGCGGACGAACCGCCCTTGCACGCTCCCTGATCTGGACCCGGCTAGTGACCTGCTGGGGAGCGAACAGTGGACGGACGACGACGAGCTAGTCCTCGAATCCCTCCTGCTATCCTTCCAGCAGGCCTATGAACGGTGCCTTAGCACTTTAGATACAACTCCCTTGGCCTTCCGAAGCTGGCTGCTTACTGCTACCCGACACATACCTTTTCCGAAGGAGTTTGGCCGGTTGAGAACCAAAAGTACCGAGGACAAGTACGTGGGGAATTGGAAGCGGCTCCTGGCGTGCTTGTTCCGGGCTCGCTCTCTAGTCGCGGAGGAACAGCTGCTGGACGTCCTGCGATACCTGACCGTAAGGGACCGCCAGCAGTTGGAGGAGGCCTGGCTGCTGGCTGCGCGGCTCCACGACGAAGCAGCCGGCCTGCGGGAGCGTGACGACTGCTGGAATTACCCTGGAGCTGACTGCGGTTTGCCCCCTTCCAAGGCCCTGGAGGAGATGCTGATGGGGCTCAGCTGGAGCCTGGTTGCGAGGCAATCCGAGGCCTGGAGCGAGAGTATTGACAATCTATTCATCCACTTTTCGGGCATCCTCAGCCTGCGGTACACGCCCGCAAGCCACACGACTCAGCGCCGAATCGGCCACTGTCAGGGCTTTGCTCCCATTGCACAGGCGACTGGTCATCTGGCCGGCTTCGTCTGGATCAGTCGGCTGTTCGTGCTCGAGTACGCCCTTCCCCAGTCCCCGTATCGTTACCTAGAGTGGCCCGGCCGGGAGACCTATCCTGATCCACTTGCCCGTTTGCATGCAGTTCGGTGCAAGGTTCTACTGAAGGATTCGACGTCAGTATTTGCACAGACCCTGAGGCTGCAGATCCTCGGTCGTACCACTCGCAATTACAAGGTAGCAACAACCTTAGTCAACTGGTCGGATGACTTCAGCCAGTTTCGCGTGGAGGGAAAGCAGGCCCAGACGCTACAGGTCGCCCAGTTCCAGGCCTGGGTTGGCCAGTGTGTCGCTGACGCACAGGGCCTGTTGGACGAGCTGCTCGGGGGCTACTCGCTGGCGGAGCTGCCCCCGCTAGCCAGCATCCAGGACAGCTTCAGCGAGGAGGCTCCAGGGCTTTCCTTCCTCACCCTGCCCGCGAATCGCCCACGTCTCGAGCCCTGTACGGTGGCCTTTGGCCGTGCTGTCCTGGCTCGTTTAAAGAAAGGGCCCAAACCTGCCAGGAACCTGCCACAATTCTTCTCGCTGCACGATAGGTTCTTGTCGGCCCTGCTCTTGGTTACCCAATTGACCGGTGGTCAGCCATGCCGTGGCCCTGAACTCCTCTCCTGCAAGGTCTACAATACCCAGCACAGCACGCGCAATTTCTTTGTCCACTGGGGCCGCTTTTGCACCCTGATCCAGTACAACAAGGCCCATGGCCAGCTAGAAACGCCCTTCTACGTAGCCCGCTTTCTCCCCCTGACCGTGAGCCTCATGCTCTACCAATACCTCGTCTGCGTACGTCCGCTGGCTAACCATCTGCGCGCGAAATATCACCACAAGAGAGCTGAGCAGCCTCAGTATCTCTGGGCAACGGGCTCCTCCCGCCTGGACAAAGAGCCCCAGCCCACAGCTAGCGAGACGCCGGCGAATAGTGACCAAGTCGACAGCAGATCCTCGACTACAAGCCTGCAGGCGAGCGGCTTTTGGCCTACTGAAGCCCTGACGAACGTCATGAAAGAGTCCTCGATCCGTCACGGATTGCCGATCGTCTTCTCCACGCAGATATATCGTCAAGTGGCTATTGCTCTCACTAAGACTCTCATCATTCCTCGAGTCTACCAGTCAGATCGCCAGCACCGGGTCCTCCGCGAATACACTGATCCAGAGTCAGAGTTCTGCCATCGATTGTTTGCCTGGCAGGCTGGCCATGGTCTCCTGGAACACACCAAGGTCTATGGTCTCAACGGTGCCTATCCCACCACGATGCAGCCCGAGCTGCTCAAGTTATACCACAAAGTGTCAGCTGCCTGGCACGCCTGGCTCGAACTCGAGCCGCCTTCTGAAAAGGACACGATAACACAGCCAGTCCTGCTAGCCGATCTGCCCGCTACAGGTCCCCTATCTGCCCAGGATTCGACTGCCATTCGTCGACGTCCCCCGGACGAATCAGCAGCTGCTTGTCCCCCTTCGGCAGGCTTAAGCCTGGGAGATAAGCTGTCATTAGCCCGGGACCTACCTTCTCGCAAGCGGCCAAAAGAAGCTACAGATTTACTACAACCTGCTCCTCAATCGAAGAAAAGCCGCCGGGACATACAAGGTTCTGCACAGTCTGTTATATCTCTACCCATTCCTAGAACAGCATCCCGAATAGCTGTCGATTCAGGTATTAACAACACGTTATTTCTTAGCCAGAATGATAACAATGATCTAATATGGGTAGGAGATGATTATTTACCAGATAGCCCGGTAGGAAGAGGTAATATACACGACGATGACCCCCTTCCGAGCCAGCGGCTAGCGCGCGGCCAACCCGTCAGAACGAGGACGGCACGTCAGCAATCCGGCGACTATATGCTCCCGAATCTCGCGCGGCTGCAATGCCCTTCACCAGGTCACAGCTGGCCTGTAGCACTGCCCTCGCCATCAGAGCCCAGCCTGCCTCGTCCTCTGCCTGTAGCCGTCCGACCTACGAAGCGGCGCCCGGCAGTGGTCGGCCAGCTTGCTCTGACCCCGCCGCCCAGCAGCGACCCGCCTACAATGTCCGACGGACCAGGGCCGGATCGCTGGGAGCCTGTTGCAGGTCGGTGCTCTACGGCCGAGCAGCCACTGCAGGACCTGCAGGAGGTGCCGCCTTCGTCCCCGCCACAGGCCTGGGCAGGGCAGCTGTTCGACCCTGGATCACCTATCCTCCGCACACCCGTTGCGCGCCCTATACTAGCCTCCCTTTACGCGCCGGGCCAGCCCCAGACGATGGACGAGGAGGCAACGGATGACGAGGTAATCGTGGTCGAGATGCCAGCTAGTCGGTACACGCTACCTCTTACAGCATTAGCACGTCGACAGCCGGCTAACTTTGAAATAATTATTTCCTCGTTACCTTCACATCGTCGTCGTATGTATGCCAAATGGTAAGTGATTACCTCGGTGAGTAAGGCTTAGTATGTAAAACGAACTCAATACTAAGTAGCCATTTCTTAAACAATGAATTTATCTCTAATTATAGAAAAGATAAATAGGTAATTATAGTAACTCTTTGTATATTATTTTATTATGATCCTGATCAAAGAAAGAACCTATGTAAATAGTGGCTGTTGGTTGCCGAATCCATGAGCAATAAAATATACATCCTTGCCTTCTTTCTGAGAGCAAACAAAGGATTGATTCGTGAAAGACTAGCATATCCACAAGCCCGGGAAGCCAAGTTTAAATTACGACTGTCTCGCTCTCTACTCTGCTCCGATTCTGTATCCTAATTCTCTTTAACTCTTAAGCTTTTACTTGCTGGGAATACCAAGCCTAGTCAAGCCCCGATTTTCTCGTCGCCAAAGCTGTAGGACACTTCTGCACTGACCACCTGATCGTTAGATCATCGATCGCCTACGTGCCCGCGGTTGGCTTCCCGGCAAACCTCTATTCGACTACGCTTCGCGGTCAGTTCGCCTCTCTCTTGCTTACCGTCATCACGCCTCCGGTCTGGCAGCTCATCCACGCACGAATCGTCTGCTGACAGGAGACTATTAGGGCCCCGTGTTCGCGACCGATACGGCATGCCACCCAGGCGCAATCCGAGGACGCATAAGGACGCGACTAACCTCCGTCCCAAGTCCAATGAAGAGCCGGTTCGCCTGGCGCCCTTTGCCGATCCGACGGGCAAGATATATCAGAAGAACTCAGATCGCATCAACACGAGGGGCCAGCCACGCCCCGAGGCATGCTTTGGCTGTTTTGGCAAATTTAACAGCATGAAGCTGGACCATGAGCACGGCCGTGGGGTCTCGACCCACAACGAAACCTTCTCGTGAGTAGTTCCCTGTTAGGCACGACCATTGCTGGCCTGTTCGTCGGCTAATCGATGGCGGTTAGATGTTTAGTCCTTAAGGGCTACGGGAACGACGGGGAGGATTGCGCGCGGTGCGTCGGCCTCGGTCAGCCGTGTGTGGATGTAAGTATAACCAGCACCCTGCGATCTAAGCCTTCCCTTCCTTACTTTTTATTATCTTTTGAGGTCGCTGGTTAAGAGGCAGCACAGGTTCCAGAGCAGCTGTGGGACGAGGCCTGGGAGTTCCTCTGCGAGATGCCTGAGTGGAACGAGATCGTGGTCAAGCCGGTCAACACTCGCACCGCGGCCGAGAAGCAGAAGATACAGGAGATCCTGGCTGCCGGAAAGGAGCTCTACCGGGTGCTGCACGCCCACAAGAAGAAGGTGACTAGTGAGTGAAGCCCCCAGCGATTAGCTCCCCGTTCGCACGCTGACCGCTGTCTGGTCCCCTAGAGGATGCCAAAGCCGCTGGGATGATTAGTGGCAACCCCCATAAGGGTACCGCCGTGCTGCCGGCTGATCGGCCTGCCACCATCGGTCAGCTGGAGAAGCTGGAGGAGAAGGTCGACCGCGTCCTGGCGCTATCCGAGCAGATGTCGAAGGATGCCCTGGCCAGCCGTCAGTAAGTGATTCCGTCTCCCCACTGGCCCCCTTTGCCCCTTTGCCTGCCTCCCCCCCCCCTCCTGACCGCCCCTCCGTCCCTGAATCGCCGGCGTATCGTGAGCTGATCGTGTGTGCAGGGCAGCCACGAGCAGCCGGGATCTCATGCAGCGCATGCGTCATACCTGGAACCTAAGAGAGCAGGCATTGCATAATGCCGACGCCAGCTATTCGGCTATCCCGTTCGCTGATAGTCTGCCCAAGGCTAGCAGCGATAATAACGAGGAATCCGAGGACGATTCGCCGGCGGAGGATCCTGCTCCTGCGGCCCGACCCGCGAAGCGCCAAAAGACTAACCCAAGGCGGAAGCAGGGGCAGGCTAGGCAGTGATTAACCAAGAGATGGTAGCATGAACAGGTGCTGTTTAGAGAATCGAATCGCTGCCGGCTGAGAAGTTGGCTGACTAGGATAAAAGGGGCATTTTCGTAAGGCGTTAATTGACGGTTTAACTGGATAATTTGCCTTGTATTATTAATTGTACCTAGTTAGATAGATAGTTTTGAGTTAGCCTAAAGAATTGAATAATACAATAGACGAAAATTATATTATATGTTACTATATCTGTTATTTAACTAGGCATTTATTTAGTTATTAAATATCTAGTTATAGAATCAAAGAATAGGCTGGATAGGCCTTTGAATCGGGCCAGGTTCGCCCCTGGGATAGCTGTCTGGTCAGCTATATATCACAAGAAGGTGGCTGTCCTTGAGTAGAGGGCTTAGACGTACAGGATGCCCAGGGCTGAGAAGTCCTCCTTCTGACGGCCGAGTAGATCTTGTATCTGGTGAGCATAAAGCCTGCGATTCGGTCTTGACGACGCTCTCTCCTCGACCGCTAGCATCCCCTCAACCAGGCCACGAGTCGGACCCGAAAAGGTCTTCCTGAACCTCACCTTTGAAAAAAGTCCGGCGGCACTAGTTACCATATTAGGAAATTCACCTTCTTTGACTAAACACAAAAAAAACGACAACGACTTTTTCGAGGTAGGTAACGAATAGGCCCCCGACCCGCCGCCGAATAGGTACCCTTTGGCAAACTCGACCTAGCCGGCCCCTATTGGCAAGCCTAATAGGTGCCTACTAGGGCGGGCGTGGCAGAAGGTGAGCACTCGAGGACTTTTCGGTGGCTAACAGGTTCCGTTTCGTGCAGAGATCACCGCCGTCGCTGTACCGCTTGGTCGCCCCCTATTCAGACCCGACCAGCTCCCTTTTTCTTCCCCTGTTGCACTGCTTATTACCGGCCATGGCACCCCCGACGCAACGCCTGCAACTGGTCCGCGGTGGACGCGCCGCCATGGTGGTCCGCCACACCCCCTTCGTCACCAGCGAGCGCAGGGTAAGTGGCCCCTCCCCCTTCCCCCCCTTTCCCCCCCTCTCCCCCTCGGCTGTCCGGGACCGACTAGCTGACGAATTGTCCACGGATAGGGACCCCAGTACAACTCGAACCGCATCAATGCTGAGGGCTTTTTCCGCCGCGAGGCGTGCTCCAGCTGTCTGGCCGCAATCGCGAACTTCGTGAGCCTGACCCGGTCGCCAGGCGCGACCTATTCGGGGACCTTCCAGGCATCTAGATGCTAACGATTCGCAGGACCGCCGCTTCCTAACGGGCCGTGGAGCGAGCACCCATAACGAAGTGTTTTCGTAGGTTTAAACCCCCCTTGATGACTGAGCGATCCGCGAGCTGACCGTGGCCTGTTAGTTGTATGGTCCACCGGAGTCTCGGAAACGGGGGTGTTCAGTGCGGACGATGCATCGGACTGGGAACGGGAACAAGCTGTGCCGGCGTGAGTGGCCCGAGAAGGCGGCGATTCGGGACCTGCTAGCTAACATTCCACCAGCCACCAGAAGCCCTCTACGCAGAGGCTAGTGCCGTTGTCCGCGCCGCTGCCGGCTACAATCGGGTACTAACGAAGAACGCGGAGATTCCCTATAGCCAGTGGACCGTGGACGAGCAGGCTGCCGTTGATGCTGCCGTTAAGGCGTCTCGCGATTACAGTGAGGCCCTTCGCGGCCTGAAGGTAAGTTGGCTACTCGCTCCCTTGCACCATCCCCCTCCCCTCCGTCGTTCGTGCCCGATTAGCTAGCTGGCCTTGGCTGACCGGAGCTCTCCTCCCCTCTGAACGTGTAGCGTCGTGAGGGACCTGCCGCCGGTGGAACGCCAGCGAAACGCCAGCGGTTAATGGACGTAGATGATACCCCATCGAAGCGCGATATCGAGCAAGTCTTGGCCAAGTCCACCCTCATCGAATCGGATATGGCTAAGAGCGGCCAGGCCCAGAACTCGATGGCGAAGCACGTCCGCCATCTCCGACGGGATATGGATACCGTACTGCGGTAAGTCGCTCCTGCCTCGCCCCCGAATGGCCCCCTGCTAACCTGCCTATTCGGCAGCCTTTTGCGTGTGTCTCGTGAGCGTGAGCGTTGGCTTGTCGAGGCCGTGCAGGGCCTGCTCGATACCCATAATCGTGCAGCTGAGGAGGGCGAACATATCTATGTTGAATCCCTTAGACTCGAGGAGCGTGGCTACGAAACCGAGGATCCCATGGCCACCGCCCTGGCAGACCCGGAGGAGGACGATGAGTGAGCGAGTGACCGACCAGCCGTCTGCCTGTTTCCTCTTCGGTCGTGGCGGACTAGGTGCCGGTTCGGCGAACCATCGGGTGGTGGATTCTTCATGCGGTTAGGCAGTGAGTAGGCAATGAAACAAGTTCAAGAATAGGTGACAGATAGGTGATAAATAAGTGATGAATAAGTGACCGAATGGGTGACCGAACAGGTGGCTGAATAGGTGGCTGAATAAGTGCCGAGTAAGTAACCAAATAAGTGATCAAGACTAAGTAATAAATAGGTAAGCAAAAGATCTATCAGATAGGTAATGGATAGGTAATGAATAGGTGAAGGATAGGTAGTATGGACCGGGCGGTAACTCAGTAACTCACGAGGTAACAAAAGGGTGGTGAATTGCTGACGAATAGGTGATGAATAGGTGACGGGTAAGTCATAAGACCAGGTAGTAAAATGTGTAGACCAGAGGAGGTGACCACGTAAATGCTGAATCAGGTCGAATAGGTGGAATGGATAAGTAGCTAACGAACGAACCTTGGCCTTCTTAAGCTGGTCAAACACCTGCCCGGCTGACCTCGAATACGCCGTGCTCAAGGCCCACGATTAGTCCACGACTAGTCCACGACTCGACGTCAACCACCCTGGCTAGTAAGCATCCGGCGTAATGACAATAATATAGATAAGAAGGAAGATGTTAAGCATAAGAATAAAGTACTATATAACCGCTTTAGCGCTAGACCATATTTGGTGTAAGAAACGTCACGTGCTCTCCAGCGAGGCTCCGATCAGATGTTGTACATAACTCATAACTCCAATTATTCTTCTACCCAGGCCTAAAGTCGGTCCTTATTAGTTATCACATCCATATTCTATCTTCGTGTTATCCGGTAGTAAATTGTATCCTGGTTAGGTAACTATTAGACCTTCAAGAAATAAATAATTTGTCGGTAAATAATATTTCTATTCTGACAATAAAATAAAAAGATTTATTAAATTATTAAATTATGACATAAACACTTAACTAATACGTTAGCTAGACTAAAATGTTTTATATAATTATACAAATAAACAAAAAGATAATTAATTACTTGCATTTCTCGCTTTACTTATATATATTTAATGGTTACGTTCGACTACCTTTACCTACTCACGCATAGGCAAGGTAGAAGCAGCGTATTTATTACCCCATAGCAGCTTTACGAGTGCCGACCGGCACGGGCCCTGCTCAGTCGCCTGGAGCATCCCGGAATCTCAGGTCAAATTCCAGGGGAATAGAGCGCTGGGACGTAAGGGCAGGAAAAGGTCGAATGGCGCGCATCTCGACGCGTAAGCAAGGTACGGACGAGCGGCGAACGGTGGACGATTCGGAGACTTCTCGCGCACGATCCGATACTGATTACAGACGGGTCAGAAGGTTAGGAAGGTGGAGGATGAGAGGATAAGAGAATGATAGGATGTTGGGGGAGGTCAGATGCCAGGGCACGGGCCCGCAACGGACCAGACTCCAGAGCAAATCCACATGATAGGATTCTAACTCTGATTTGTAGAACTACTTATTTTCAGCCAGTATTCTCTATAACAAGGAGACTACGTCAGCTTCAATCCTTAGTCGAACATAGAACAGATAGGCAAAGGCAACGAGAAGGTTTGTAGAGCTGTAGTTCATCCCGATCGTGGACGGCTTGTACATAGCGAGCTGTCAGAAGTATGGATACTGGTGAATCTCGGTGCCGTTAGTAACTGAGTGTACTTATACTGTACTTGGACTTTAGACTTTATTCATTTACCCTGACCTCTCCCTCTTATGTACAGCTATCTTCTATGGACACTCGTACTGTAGTTTGCACAATCGCCTTCCGCTTTCCGAGCGAACGCCCGTTCTGTGCATAGACTTGAGACAGATCTTGGCATGCACTTTTTTCGTATGACGTCCACATGTTCAAGAATGGGAGGATCAGAAGCTGCAGAACGAACTTTAGTCTAGGGGGTGTTACAGTGCCATATCTATACAGGCCAATCAACTACGACGCTCTGAGCTACAAAGCCTTACTACTTGACTCAAACAGAGGCAAATCTCTGGCTAAAGTTTGCATGGACTATTGCATACCATTAATCGGAATGGAATCCATTGATCAAACGGACGGAAATTAGTACGACATGCTTTGTATTCCACTCTGGAAGCATCAAAACGGTTTCGTGCTGCCTCGAGCTTATTCAAATGTCACTGAATTCAACGTCCGGTAACCCCCGACCTCCACAGAGACAAGAAGTCGCACTGACACCAAATCAAAAGCTTGGTCGGATCAATTCATACATTCTAACAGACCATAAGGCACCAGTAAATTCCATCGATTCTACCCCAATTCTACTTTAATATTTCCCCAAACCTCGTTCCTCAAGGCTTCTCGAGACGAACTGGGATGCGGTTTGCATTCTCCTGTCCCGATTAGGAAACCATGCGATATCACATGTTTGTTGTCTGGTATGTACTATAATGCATCTGCGGTCAACAACTCAACAAAGCGCTGAAGATGGCTTACTTATCTATAAAAAGAATGTGACTGAGGTCATCATGAGACACAATGCCCCCTGGGTTCAACGACACTCATGACAAATGGATTGGGTTCACCCTGATAGATTGGTCTCAGGGTGAGACGGTGCCTGTCAAAAGCTTAATCAGCATTTGCTTCAAAGCGACCTTGTCATGAACAATTGTCACATGTTTAGAAGTAATCACGCCACTTATTAGAACGAACATAGTTCTCAAATTATATAAAGGTTCACTGAAAGATGCTGTGTTGATTTTCTCCCAAAGTAAACACCAGATTTTACAAATTCATGCAGTTGTGAAATTCCTACCGCTCGTCGACTTTACCATGGGAAATTCACATTCACATCCACAGAAACACGACGGTTTGCCTTTTGTAGGCGATATCGCCAAGGGAGTTGTTCAGCTAGGCATCGATGCCACTAGGGTTGGAGCAAAAGTGTCACAAGAGGTATCCAATGTCTTGATAGGACCTGACAACACAGAGGAGATCGCAAGCAAAATCGCAAACGAGTTCATCACCGCGCCAAAAGACATCCTTAAACAAGCCAACCATGAGCGAGTGAAAGATCTTGTTGCCGCGGTTTTAGAGCTGATTTGCCCGGTAGTGGAACTCATGGACCCCCAAGCACTTTTATCGTCTCTTCTCAGAGCGGGAAGCTGCACATTCGATCGAATCCATAATGTCAGCATGAACGGCAACATGACCCGTTTGTTGACGGGTATCTTAGAGGATGCACTGCATCTGATTCTCCCGGTATTAGACAGTCTCAGCCCACAATTGGTCCTGGATACAATAGTTACGTTTTCAAAGCTGGTGGTGAAAACGGTGCTGCTCAAAATCGGCCAAATTGGAGTCATCACGGCGGGAATCTACAGCAACGATCTCAACCTCTCAACGCTTGCATTTATTTGGAACGATCGTTCCGAGTTCGCGAGGTTTCTGTTGGACATTATCGAATGCGCCAAGTGCTATGCTACAGCCATGTCCCTTGATGGAAGAGCCAGGCAAAACACTCACGGAGAGGACAATGAGTTTGACTTCTCCAAAGCCATGAACCGACATGCAATAACATGTCAGATCCAGAGACTAGCGAAATCCTTGATCTATATCTTGGAAAGTGCTGCGACGGCGGCCACGCTCAATGCGATCGATATGACGGCCCAAACACAGTTGCAGAGCGACGTCGACTGTGAGCCGGGAACTGTGATTCAAGTCAGACCTTGTGGTTGGCAGAGAGTGATTCACCCGCACATTGGGCCATGGACTCGACCACCAATAACATCGCCAGGAGAGGCGGAGACACTGCCCCCAAACAGAAACCCCAAAGAAACCGAAGCCGACAAAGTCAAGGTCAAGAACGAGAAGTGGTTCTTCATCAATGGAATCGCCACAGAACCTTTTTGGCTGCATCTCGCTTGCAAGAAACTGGCCATATGGTCTTCGAGAGAGATCACCGGGGTTTACAATAGAGGAGACGGCATTTTATGGGACTTGATCGAATGTGCGGGCGAGAGAGACGATCATGGGGTCGGCAGTATCACCAGCCAGAATAATCTCATCCAAAGGACCATGAGCAGCGTACTAGCAGAACAATCCCTACAAAATCAACTAGAAGCCGCCTTGCAGACTCCAATAGAAGGTCCAGGAAGCTATTCCAACATTGTGATGATTGCCCATTCTCAAGGCTGTCTTATTCTACGGCTGGCACTGGAGAAGCTAATTGAGGTTCATGATGACGGTTCCGACATCCGCACGGCGATGCTTCGACGGCTTTGTGTCTTCACGTTTGGAAATCCGAGCGTCAACTGGCAGTTCAAGAACGGCAGGCAGCTAAGTTTGTACGTTCGTCATACGGAGCATTTCGCGAATGAGAAGGACTTTGTTGCGAAGCTTGGAGTCTTGAATACCCACACACGGCTGGGATACGGAACAGACAAAATCTTTGTCAACAAGCAGCCTGATTGGATTGGTCATCTCTTCGGAACGCAGTACAGTCTGGATCCAAATCATTACACAGACAGGGACGCCCCGGCTGGAGCTAATCCAACAGGGCAGAATTCGTGGTTACTCAGATGTAAGAACGGAGCTCCTGTCTAGGCGGACAATGTAATTAGACTGCCTGTAAATCAAGTGTAAAGTATAAAAATTTACCTTTAAAAGAGAAAGAAATCTTTATTTTTACATTTAAAAAGTTAAATAACTTTCTAGTTAACTATTAAGACTAAAAGTTAGAACAGTTATAAGTAATATCTCGAAACTTCTTAACGTTATAATTTAACTTAAAGTTATATTTATACTAAAAAGAAAGTGTATACTAATTAGTAAAAAGGCTACTGAATAACAAGAAAAAGAAGAAGCTTAAGAATGTCGTTAAGCATAGATTCCGGCCAAAAACCAGTTAAAGAATAATACCTGGTAAGTATAAGTTATTATAGTATACTCTTAGTTTATTGTTAACGTTATAATTATATATGCTGAATCTCAGGGTTCTAAAACTCGTAATATTATTAATATTACTTCTGAAACCGAGACAGTCGCAGATTTCGAGGCCAGAGTTGTGGGTAACTAAAGTAAAGTTCCAAAGAGACCTGATGGGCTTGGAGCGGCTGAAATTGTCTAAAACAGTAATCCGTTGGAATAAAAGGACACTCCCAGTTGGCTGACTGCTGCTGTAATACTCTTACCTCCCACAGGTCTGAACACATCACCCTTTGACTTCTGTGCGTACGTTTCTCTTTACCAGTGACAATTCGAGCATCCAGAACAAGGGATGTTGAGACTGTCCTCTGAATACATCTCATTTAATCTGGTATCATTATCAGGCGTATCAGAATATGAATTAGGCTGTATCAGTGAAAGGTATGCTACTGTGTCCAAAGTACTATAGGTAGTAGTTCTAGTTTGAGACCAAAACGACGGACTTGAGCATTGTGAAAGCGGGGGTGTTGTTGTAGTTGATATTGAATATTGTCTTAAGGGGTTGATTCCTATACCCTTTCCTGACTCTACAGCTTGTATACTAAGATATTGCCATCTTACTTCTGGAATATCATCGTAGTTTTCACCATTCTCGATGCTCTTCTTGAGCACGAACTTCCTCTTAGCACGCCTAGGTTAAAGTTAGAATTGCACACAATAAACGAAATCAGAATATGCTGTATACCGGTTTTGGAACCACATATAGACGGATCGCCATGTCATATTGATATCCTTTGCGATTCGTTCTTGAATTATAGTGGTTAGTGTTCGGTTCTTGTTGAATTCCATTTCTAGGGTTTCTTGTTGCTTCCAGCTTGTTTTTCGTCTCTTGGCATTTTTTTGCTGTTCCGTCAAATTACTATCAGCGGGGTTCGATATTACGGGTAAGGGCGTCGACGAGGCCTCAGTTCGGGCGAATTCGGTCGTGGTAACTCCGACTTCTTTGACCTGCGAGCCACAGTCAATAGTTTGTGGCTGAAGAAGAACAGGTATTGATTAGCTTACAACTGGGTACCCAGGTCCGTGTACGGTTAATAAAGCGAATCATGTTAATTTAAAGACAATCGGAAACCGCCATTCAGGTTGACACGGCTCGGTCACCGAGAAATATGTTCAGGCCCAACAACGATTTGATTAAGATGTTGAGCACAACCGTGATAGTCTCATACTCTGGCCATCAGCGAAATAATCTAGACAAGTCTTCTAAGGATTTCGTCGCCAGTCCAAATACGGAATCCTGAAAAAATTCGTCAATTGATAATTTAAGTCATTTGTAAACGTGATTGATATTATGTACTAAATTGCACACTTTATCAGCCTCAAGGCCGGATAAAAGGTAATTTTAAACTGCTAGACGGACAATTTCGTTGTCATCTGCGTCAACAAGACCGAGACCGGTATATTCTTCTACAACTTTTCCCATGTTCGGCATACTGCACATATAGGCTCTGATACTACAATAGACAAGAGTCAATTATAAGACTTAAAAGCTGTGATATTTTGACATGTGTAACAGCCTATGCCGTCTCGTTGCCTGTAGGACATTACCAAGCATCCTCATACAGCTCTTAATATACGCTTTACCCAATTGCTCTTAGAGCCTTGGAGGACACGTAAACATCCATGACATGATATAGATAACATTAAATGTCACACCGAACTCAAAAGAAACCCACATCATCAACTCGAACTGATTTCATCTTCAATCAATCCCATCACTATCAACGCCTTGGATGTAATAGAGATTCTTCCATATCATTAAAGACATTTTCAACGACCCGAAAGCCCAGTGAGCTACCTCAGGCCTAGAGGCATAATGCTCTCTCCAGCTACATTTCTACTCCGAGCCCTCGTGCTCGCCGTCGCTGTATCAGCCCACCGCTGGTACAACTGGCAATTCGATCTCACATGTGCATCCACACTCTACGTCGCACCAGCCAACGAATCAGATCTTGCGAAATTTGTTCAACAAGAATACCCACGGCAGTCTATGATCAAGGTCGTTGGCAATGGACATGCTTTTGGCAATATGACCACGTGCGTGGATGTCTCCGATACCAATCGAGACTCGTATATTGTTACTCTAACAAACCTGAAGAATTTTGCAGTCCATAAAGGTAATACTGCCACGTTCGGTGCCGGATGGGATCTAGTTGACATTGTCCCAAAACTCCGTGAGAATGGCCTCTCTGTTGTTAATCTGGGAACCGAACGAGTCCAAAACTATGTCGGCGCATTTACAACCGGAACTCATGGTACTGGAAAAGCATTTGGTAATCTTGCAACTCAAGTCATCGGATTCCGTGTAATGGATGCCACGGGAAATATCCTCGTTGTCAACCAAACCCATAATGCACACTGGCTGCCCGCCTTCCGGATTTCTCTGGGAGCTCTCGGCATCATCACCGAAGTGACCATCCAAGCAGAACCTCTCACTTACCTGAAGCGCACTACTCAAGTTTTCTCCGCGAGCTCCAACCTCACCAAGATGTATTCAGACGTCTACGACCTCTACCAGCAGCACGACCGCATGATGGTTTGGGGTCCGCACATGACCTGGAATACCACAAACTCGAACTGGACCATCACTTCGCAAATGAGCGTCACATACTGGGAAGAAACAAACATCACCAACGTCTTCAACTGCTCTATAAATTATTGTGCGAATGGCTGCGGCCATTGCCTCCAAGATAACTTCTGCTACGACGAAGCCTCAGACGCTGTCTCGACGCCTCCAGCCGGCGTCTGCAACCGCTTTTTCTACGCCGAAATTGAACACTTCATGCCAGTGGAAAATTTCGTCTCGGCCGCCGTCGACTACACAAATTTCCAGCTTGCCGAAGCGCCAAAAATGGCCGCGTACAATAACCTGAACATGATTTACGAGTTACGTTTTGTGCAGGGCGACAAGACGTGGATGTCGCCCGTTAACACGTACAACATGCATAGCATACACAGTTCTAGCAACGTCTTCGCAGTGCTAGAAATCGACTGGTACATGACTTACAACAACTTCGATACGCTGTACTTCTACCAGTCGCTAGCAGAGCAGTTTACTCAGCAGTTTGGTTACCAGTATAATGCGCGCCCGCATTGGGGCAAGATGAGTTGGTTTAATAGCACGTATGCGCAGTTTATATACCCGCGATTGAAAGAATTTTTAGACTTACAGCAGAAAATGGATCCGCAATGTCAATTTGTGAATAAGTTTTTAATTGAGCATTTGGGGATTAGCAGGTGCCAGTTTATATTCAAAAAAGCCACGGGGCAAAAGCTTGCGTCTATGGTAGATGCCCCTCAGTTTCTTCTCAAAGATGAATTATAAAAGTGCTCTCCAGTATAACGTTATGAAGAGTATTAATTCAACACTTATTATGTTCAAGCCTTAGTCTTTGTGAGACTTTTGTATTATTGTAAAGTTTTCGATTAAAAGTGAAGAATAAAGATGGTTAATGTTTAAGTCGTTTTATTGAGTGATTGTGGATGGGCTTATGCACAAACGCAGGGATGAATACAGAACCACTGTATTGTATTGATTGCTTAAAGAGTATACAGTTATAATTGACTCTATATATACAGTAGTACTACGGCCATAATTACGGCCGTATAGGTCTGTAGAGTACCCACCGATAGTTACCTAGAATAAGCCCTAGATATAAGCCCTAATATTGGTCACCAAAGAGTTCTGTGTAGTGGCATAACCGTATCCTCTGAATATTGTAACACGTTTAACATATAAAATAATTAATGATAATTTTTGAGGTTTAGCAATGTACCGAGTGGATGCGCAGGAAATAATACAGAACTACTCAGGTATTCCAGGCATTCCTCGTGTAGTTTAAGTCCTCAATTAATTTAGGCCCTGTTCGGCAACCGCTTTGAAACCTCCATAGACTCCACCGATATATGCTTAGTAATTAGTGCCAGTGATCCCCCATAGCTCTGTTCCATAGCTATCACCTTCCTTTTTAGAAATAGCGTTATATACACTCCAGAGCTCCTCCAGAGCTCTCTATTAATAAGAACTGAATAATCAAGCTCACGTGAATTGCTATACTCAATATGGTTAGAGTATTCGAAATATTCACAGAATCACATAGAGCGGGAGTGTTACCACCTTGATTATGACTACTTTTAAGGCTATTATCACAACCACCTTTTGCGCAATTGAATTCACTTGATTATGGCCGATTCTACATATCGATATCACTCTCCAGAGTGGGAAGATGACGCCCCTGAGTCACAGATCACCGATATATCTCAAACAATCGAAGTTCAACCGGCATCTCTGACCCCTCAGTATTCGCTTCAATCTCAAGCAGCCTCTCAAGCACAGCTTCCTTCTAGTCAATTACCGAATAATACACAATCTTCTCAGCGATCGAGGCCTTATAATGCGATATGGAACCCTGAGATGGAGTATATATTGTTATCTGAAATGCGAGATCAAGTGAGGCAAGACAAACGTGCAGATAGTGGTTTCAAGGCTGAGGCTTGGTCGGCAGTTATAGAGAAAGTTAATTACTCGAATGACTCTATATCTATAACTGTGAAACAAGCTAAAAGTAAGATGGATTGGTACAAATTGATGTATAAAGAGTGGCAATTACTGGGGAAAGCTTCAGGGTTTGGATATGACGAACAGAGAGATATATACGTTGCTATTCCCTCTGTTTGGAGCCAATATCTGTCAAGCCATAAACAAGCCACTTGGCTCAGAACTAACTCTTTACCTTATCGTGATATATTGGGAGAGTTGTTCGATGGTGTTATTGCGACCGGTAATCATGCATATTCTATGTTGAATAACGAGTCTTCACAGCGCGCTTTTGCTTCAAGTTCTCCGGCAAGCACTCCCACTTCAATTAATCAACACTGGGAGAGCAATTCTGAATCTGAACGTTCACGTAAACGTTCGAAAAATAAAGCTAGAATTGCAGATGGTCTTATAGAGCTGGCAAATGCGTTTGGGAAGTCTCAAGAACATGTTGAACATAGTACTAAAACCGGGTCCGTTTCACAGGCAATACAACTACTCTGTACAGAGTATGAATCACGCCTTTCTGAAAGTGATTTCGATATTGCTATTGATAAGTTATCAGTAAAGGAAACAGCTATTGTATTTATATCTTTCCTCTCAGAGAAGGCTAGAGATAGATGGCTAATACGTACCTGTTCGGTTCAACTAGTCTAATAGAGTATCTACAGCAAGCATGCCTCGATATTCTTGATATTGGTTCCACATAGCTTGTGCTAATTCGTCTCTTCTGATATCCATATTCAGTGATCCTATATCCAAAGAGTTCTCAGAAATAAAAGGCTGAAAAGACTGAATATCTTCAGCTTCCGGTGGAAAATAGTCATCTCCAGTATCACCTTCTCTATTACGTATATAGTTATGTAGTACTATAACCGCAAAGATTAAACAAGTTTGTGTTTTAATCGAATACTCTGGAATTGATTTAAGAATCTGGAATTTCCTCTTCGTTATTCCAAAGATGTGTTCTATAACATTCCTTAAAGATGAATGCCGAAGATTAAACAGTTCCTTATAATTCTGAGGTTTTTGGTTACCTTGCTGGAACTCCTTAAGATGATATCTAGTACTACGATATGGCACCATAACTGTAGAAGTATTCGAATAACCAGCATCTCCGAGCCAATAGAAACCTTCCGGAGTACTGAAATTATGATTAGTTTGAGCATCTTTTAATACTCGCACATCATGGGCTGACCCTTCCCAACCAGGAAGCGCATACACAAATAGCAATTCGAAGTTGCAAACAGCAAGTACGTTCTGAGATAACGTCTGTTTTCTGTTTCTATATCGAGCGTGATCTCCAGGAGGCAAATGGACCTCAATATGAGTGCCATCAAGAGCTCCTAAACAGTGGTGGAATTCTTGAAAGCGAGGATCTTGTAGTATACGATCTGAAATAGGGGTAGAGGCTGTTGGCAATTGAACCTCCTGTTTATAAAGGCATAATAACGCATTAAGCACATCATAAAAGATCATACTAATCGTTGATCCAGAGTGAGAAAACCTTTCTTGAGCATCCCGGTTAGAAGCTCCTCGGCCAATAATATATAAAAAGATGAATATCTTTTCGTCAATACTAATATTGCGAGAGCTTTTAAGTGATGAGCAATCAGTTAAAGAGCGTTTAAGGTCTTGGAATGTATCTAGAGACATGCGCAATACTTCAAAACAACGTCTAGGATGGCCTGAATTAATCAATTCAGCGATATATTCATGGCCAGTCATGCCGGTCCTGCATGGGGCACGACATATAACGCTTTCAACAACACCCAGAATAGCCAGTTTTACGGCCTCTTTTCGATACGCAAAAAGGCTTATAGCATCTTTAGCTTCTTCTCTATCAGATGAGCTAGTTGAATTTGTGCTGGCTATACTGGTTGTCGAGATATCGTCGTCGGAATCCATGGTGTTGATGAACACTGAAAGTTTGGGCAATAAATTGCGGAAAAAGTGGGCCCACTGAGAGAAATCTGGAGGTCGGGACACCTGTATACCATAGCTCTTACAATTGAGCTTTGGCGCTAGAGTAGCGCCAGAGCTTTCCAACGATTATTCAATTATTATTCAGCTTATGGAGGTTGAGATATGGGGGGGTGTTCGGTAAAAAAATTTCATATACTGACTCAGCCTGTGGTGTGGATCCTATGGAGGGTTCAGAGCGGTTGCCGAACAGGGCCTTATTTAACCCTGTATGACAACAAGCAATAAGACAATCAATGATATAAAGGCCATTCTAGTGCAGACTTTATTTGTCAAGACCATTAAAGGTGAATCGGACGTAAATGCGCTTGACTCAACCAGTGCCCCCGTTGTTCCTGTCTGTTCAGTAACCTTAATACTGTAACTTACACCTGTAATAATGCTACTGGCTGAAATAGTGGTTTAAGTGCCCGTCGCTATGGTAGTTGCCGTGCAAGCTGTCCAATGGTGCAGCTGTGTTCCAGGTGTCACTCGTCCAGCTTGGCCAGTTCCCATACGGACACCCGCTTCCGCCTTACAAACTGGTCCAAGGCCCTGAAGTCCACACATCGGATAAGCCCTATGCCCCCCTTAAGACCCACCAAACGGCCCACAGCCTGAACAACCCATTACCCATCCGCCTAACCACGGACCATTTCCAGCTAGTCATTCCGGCTGAAAAATACGGATATAAGGGTAATAATCACGTGCGAGCCTACAGTTAGACCGAGGGTCAAGTGAGAACTAAAGTAATAGTCACGTGAATGCACAGACCATCAGAATTTCATGCTTTTATCTGGTCAAGGCTACTGATTATTAGTATGACATAGATTACTTTTGCTATTCTTTGGTTAGGTTCTAATATTTTGGGTATTGTGTATGGGGAATATATTGATGAAAGTTTAGTATGTCCTTTTTCTTTCGGGGATTTTTAGTCAACTTGATTAAAACTGCTCTGAAATTCTTTATGGATCATTGGTTCTCCCTTAATTTATCTTGGGAGGAATAAGTCCAGCAGGTCAATAATATTTTAATATTCTTCTGGAAAGAAGTTATTAGGGTTAACAGTTTTTAAACCTTGTTGTTCCACTTTTTTTATGACAGACATTAATATATCTAGCTTATTTATGGTAAGAGAAAAGATTCCTGAAGATGTTATATTCTAAATATTATAGTAAACTTTTGTTGTAAAGTTTTCTGTAAGAAAAATTTGTAAGGTCTAGTCCATGGACTAATCTCTAACATCTTCTGGTAACTTATCAGAGTTGCTTTATCTTATTAATGAAGTGTTACTTGAACTGTAGGATTTGTTATCTTTAGCCAAGGACATTATAGACATAGTCCTGGCCTCCTTTGGCTTTCCTTTGTCCTTGTTACTATATTCCTGGGTAATATATTTAGTTTGTTCATATTTATAATAAAGTTTTTTTTCTTTTTTTTCTTTGTATTATTCAAAAGACAAGTTATACTTGTTTTTTCTTTTGGTTAATCTTTTGTTATAGTTCTTAAGACTTTGTCTTTTTTTTCTTATAATCTTATTAAGGTCTATTAAGTCTCCTTGATTATTGATATAATTTTTTGTTTATTTGTTTATAAGGAGTAAAGAATTCTTCTTTTCTTTTTTATGTACTATTTATATTGAAAATTATCAATTTCTTTAACTTCCTTTATTTGTTTTAACAAAATGTCTAGGCGAGGTCTAATTCGAGCTAATTTGTCCTTGACTAATTCTTTAAGTCTTTTATAATATTAAAACATAAAAGCTTTATTTTCTTAGTTAATCAGATTGCTTAATTGCCTGAATCTGGTGTTGTATGTTGTTATAGATCTAGTTTACTTAAGGGTATATAATTGTTGTTTTGCCTTATTTGTTTTATGAAAATCACTAAAAACTTTTTTTAATTCTTCTTTAAAGTTGTTGATAGATTTGAAAATATTAATAATGTTTTATTATTTATTTTTATGTTTTAATGAATATTTTTCTGTATTTTCAACATATGGAAAGATTTATTATAATATTTTATTATTAAAGTAAAAAATTATCCAAATAATTTTTTCGAAGTTATTCTTGAGTGTTTACTTATGTAAGGATAAGTAAAAGTAGACCTAAAACAGAAATATCTTTAGTTTAGTCCTTTTGTTATAATACTTCTTGATCTTTCTTAACTCAAGCTTCTTTTCTACGAAGCTAGGTTGCTGGTTCTAGTCTGTTCCAGGAGTTAAGGGTGCTGATAATTCTCTGGCTATAATATTTTCGAGTTTCAAGGTGCTCAAAATGTAATATTCTTACAAAAGTTTAGGGTTATTTATTACTCAAATGATAAATAAAGGTAAAAAGCAAGAGAATAGTTTCACAAGACTTAAGGTTGTTATTATAAAATGTAGGTATACTGTAAATCAATTGAGTTAAGCACGAAATTCTTATTTATTGTGAGTTTTATCTACTTATATAGAGAATGAATTTCCTTTGAGTCCCATTGATCCCATCAATCTTCTTGAGAATCCATGGGATCCATGGGATCTGCTTATCTAATCTAGGTATTCATTTAATCATTAGTACTAACTTTTTACATATACAAGCAAATTGTTAGTACAAGTAGAAAAGTAATACTATTTCTCCGATAATATTACTACTTAATTAGTATAACCAAAGGGTTAATATTATAATTTCGATAATACTATTCTTTAGCTTGTATAACCCTTTTTACAGTATTAGTGTTGAACTTGTACTATCTTTTTGCTAATATTAGTAATGTAATAGTATTAGCGATATCATAACCAGGTCCTTGTTAACTGTCTTATTTTATACTTATTTAACTAAGGCAATGACTATAGAGGCCTTGTACTTAAGTCGCTTGTCACAACCCTGTGGGGTCGTGACACCGTCATATTAAACTAATATTTAGTTAATTTATATTTTATGTCATTATTGATCAATGTCTTAAGTATAGTACGAACATATTATCTGTGTTCTTCCAACATCTTAGAGTAAATCAAAATATTATCCAAATATACTATTACAAAGTAATCTAAATATAATCTTAAGATTGTATTATTTATTTTCTACATAATTACTAATATATTTGTTAGACTAAAAAGTATAACTAATAATTTATAAAATCCATACTTAGTTCTAATAACAATATATTACTTATATCCTTCCTTAATCCTTATCAAGTTAAACTCTGTAACAAAGTCTAATTTCGTGAAATATTTAGCTCTGATAAATATATCTTGTATATTATTAATACAAAGTAATAAATATCTGTTTTTTATAATTTTGTTATTTAAGTTTCTGTAATCTTTACATAATCTTCTCCGGGGATTATCTAGTTTTAATATTTATATCAATAATACTTTTCACGAAAAGTTTAACTCTTTGTAAAAACTCTTCATGGTCTGTTCATTTAGTCACTTCCTCAGGATCTCATTCTTTACGAGATTAGTTCCGTAAATAAGTTTATATAAAGAGGTTATACCTTCCTGAAAAATAATTTTGTATTCTTTAGTCATAAAATAAATAGCTTACAACAGTCTTAATATTCTTCTAGAAAAGTATTTAACTGATTCTGGAAGTTATCCTGAGTAAGTTCAACAACAAAAACATCTTATATAGTGTGGAAGCAATAGTGTGAGTGTAACAATAACGCTGGCTAGAGCATACAGGAATAGAGCTTATGCGACGGGATCACGCAGAGCCATATAAACAACAAGTACACAAGGCAAACGAACGAACCACTCCCTTGGTTGAGTATGAAAAGGTTGTTGTTTTATTAGCTAGAACCTCTCGCCAGTTTATACCAGCTCGGCTCCGGAATGACTAATGCTTTATATGACATGTTTCCCTACCACAATAGGCTATTCCTTTAGTTTAATGCTATAATAATACTTAAATATTAATTTCTTAGTTTTCTAGTTAATGTTTAAGTCATAGAATTTTAACTAAGGTTATCCTAAAATAATATCCTCTTTCTTAAGAAAGAAAACCTCAAATTGGATTTTTTCTTAGTAATTTCTAATCTTCATAATAAAAGATTTAGTTCTGACGAATACTTTTTCTTTTGTTAACGAGCTGTCAGCCATTCATAAAAACTGATTATAAACTTCAGTCTGTATGTCTATTGTCTTAACGGCTTATAACAAGATTAAGTTAATTTGGTTTCCCGAATCTACTAAAGTCTTAAAGTTTTTGTTATTAAACTTAACATTTAACTAAATAGTCTCTTTTTCCCTAGCCATAAATATATCAGAGATAAATTTCATATTAAATTCCTCTTCTTAGGTTATCTGAGACAGTACTCTCTTCGTCAGGGTTTTCTTTAGGTTAAATAGATTATTAACATATCTCTTAGGAAATATTCATTCGTCGTTAAATTCATAATAATGACTTATTCTGTAACTATAGAATTTTTTCTGTTTTTCTTCATAAAAAAATAATTTTTGGCAAAATTCCTTTTTTGTTCAGTAAAATTTTTCTTTATCTTCATGATAAACAACTTATATATACAGATCTAGTTATAATAATCATATATATTTTTTTAATATATAAAACACTAAGTCATAATAATGAAATTTGTTAATAATAATTTTTTCAAAATTAACTTATATAACTTTAACTATTATTCTTAGTTTCTATATTCTATAGTAAAAGAATCTTTTCTTTTGAAAAAGTATATTTTATAAAATATTCTTCTCGATTAATCTTCAGATTTCAATAAGATTTCCGCTAAAAAAAATTAATATACTGATTAATATTAACTTTTCTTTTACTTATAACTAGTTAATCAAGTAAAGTTATAATATAAAGTCCTCTCTTATTATATTATTAAAAAGTTTAAAGTCCTAAAAGATTATCCAGAAGGAATTTGTGGCTACGCCCCACCACCGATAATACGTCACGTATTACACGTACGTATTGATATGGTGGTTGGTAGCTGAATGGTGTATTGAAGTGGTGGTGGAGGAGAGAGTGTATATGCTCCCTCCCACCTTCGCTACGACTACCTATTTGGGACTAGTGTACATATTGCCGGGAGAGTGGCCTTTGCGTGCAGTCACATGACTGCCAACAGAATTCCTTATTAATATTTAATTTAGTCTTAACTTTTTTATCGTCGTATTATAAGGAGAATATACTAGTAAGATTCTGGTTTATTCTTTTCTTTTCGAAAACTTTTAGTTAACCTAACAAAACTTTTTACAGATTATTGATTCTCTTCTAATTTGTCCTAAGAAAGAAAAGTCTATTAGATTAGTGATGTTTTAATATTCTTCTGGCGAGAAATTGTCAAGATTAATAATTTCAATGAATTACTGTTTTACTTTCTTAGTTATAAATACTAATATATTTAGTTCATTTATGGTTAAAGAGAAAACTCCCAAGAATATTAAACTTCTAGTGTCATAATAAACTTCCTCAGTTAAGTCTTCTGTCGAGAAAACTCGTAAGATCTAATCTATGGACTAATCTTTAACATCTTTTAATAACTTATCAAAGTCACTTTATTTTATCAATAAAGTATTACTTAAACTGTAGAATTCATTATCTTTGGCCGAGGACATCATAAATATAATCTTGGTTTTCTTTAGTTTTCTTTTGTCTTTGTTACTGTATTCCTGAGTAATATATCCGGCTTGTCTACATTTATAGTAAAATTTCTTTTCTTTTCTTTCTTTGTATTACTCAAAAGTCAAGTTATATTTGTTTTTTCTTTTGAGTAATTCTTTGTTATAATTCTTTAAACTTTATCTTTTTCTTTCCATGACTTTATCAAGGTTTATTAAGTCTTCTTAATCGTCAACATGATTTTTCTGTTTGTTTGTTTATGAAGAGTAAAGAATCTTTTTTTTCTTCTTTATTCGTTATTTATATTAGAAGTTATTAATTTTCTTAGTCTTTTTTATTTATTTGACTAATATGTCAAAACAAGGTTTAATACATATCAGTTCGTCTTTGATTGATTTCTTTAATCCTTGACAATGTCAAAACATTAACACTTTGTCTTCTTAACTAATCATATTACTTAGTTATTAGAATTTAGTATTATACACAAAGGCTAAATCAGTTTACTTTAAGACATATAATTGTTACTCTGTTTTGTCAGTTTTGTAAGGATTTCTAAAGACTCTTTTTATTTTTTTTAAAGTTTTTAAAAGATATAAACAGACTAGTAATATCTTGTTATCTCTTCTTATCTTTCTTAGTAAAGTTTTCAAAGTTCTTTATGTATAACAAAGCTTATTATAACGTCTTTCTTTCTAGATAAATAAATAATCATATAATTTGTTAAAAGTCATTTTGAAACTTATATTTATACAGATTTAAATATAGATAAATTCAGAACTTAAAAAGTTTTAGCTTAAATCTATTTCTTCAGAAGTTCTTGATCTTTCTTAGGTTTAATTTCCTTTCGATAAAGTTAGTCGTTGAGTTAAGGTTAGTCTCGGGGGCTTAAGAGTTTTGTTATAAAGACAAGTCTCTGGCTATAGTATTTTCGAATTTTAAGGTATTCAAAGTATAATGTTCTTATTGAGGTATAAAATTATTTATCATTCAAATGATAAATAAAAGTAAAAAGCAAGAGAATAACTTTACAATCTCAAGATAATTATTATGAAATGTAAATATACTATAAATCAATTAAATTAAATATAAAGCTTTTATCTACTATAAAACTATTTACTTATATAATAAATGAATTTAAGTTAAAATTCTTGGATCTCTAGAATCCACGGATCTATCATGTCCTGAGGTTTAGATCCCTTGGATCCCTAGATCCTCAAGATTTTACAAAGATCATAATTCATTATATGATTTAGTTATCTGATAAAATCCTTTTGTCTAAAATTTAATAATAAGATTCTATCAATAAAGTTTTACTAATAATTTCTTACTAATACCTTTCTTCTAATTAATTCTTGTTAATAAATTATTATTAATCATAACTACTGTTAATAATGTCCTTATTATTATTTTAAGTTTTACTGTTATAAAGTTTATACTAACCTGTAGAAATATAATTCTATTAGTAGATTTCAGCTGTTAATCTTAGGTTATAATAACTATATTAATAAAATAAATAATATATTATTCGAAAAATAATATAAATAATTATAAAACTTCATAAAAAGAAAACAAAAATTACTTTATAATAAGTTTTAATATATAAAAAGATATATAAATATAAATTAATATATAAATATACAAAAAAGTTTATAAAAAAAGAAAATAAAGTAAAGAATAAGTTTATATTATATCTTAAATTATAAGTACTCAGAGTAGAATATATAAAAATACTTAAAAATACAAATAATTATTTAAACAAACTTATTTTAATAAGTTTACAAAAACTATTAATAAAGCTTTACTATAATAATATATAATTAAAGTATATATATTTTGAATAGTCAAAGTACAATTATTATTATCTAATTATAAACAAGACATTTAGCTTTAAATAATCTGTTAACACAAATATACAGAGTAAAGTCAGTAAAATGTTAATATAGAACTAATATATATATATATATATATATATTATTTTATCTTTTAATAATCATAATAAATAAAATAAAAATAAATACTACAAGAAATATTAAGAAAGAGAATAAAAGATCTGTTATATATACTAGAAGAATAAAACAATTAATTAAACAGACAAACAGGAAAACAAATTAACGAAAATAAAGAAAGATAGAAATTAAACATAAATATTATCAAAATAGTCATTTAATTTATGAAAACAATAAGTAAATTTCAATCTCAAACAGTAGCAAGCACGGAAGGTGAGAATGAAGGTGGCAGAGAGGGAATGGAGGAAGCAGAAGTGATAGAGTAAGAGAGGAGGTAACAATGTCTGAACCTCTAGGCTTGACTGGTTACGACCAGCAGGTTTTTAAGCCCGGAAACAATGGCCAGCACCGGAACAATTAGGATAGCTTATAGCCTAGAGCGAGAAGCTTACACAATTAACTTAACTTAACTCTTTGCAGTAGGATGATGCTTCTTTAGCTTTTTAGTCATGCTAGCTTCGTAACTCTCCTTTCCCTTGAACCTGCTCTAAAAATGTTCGCGGTCATAGCAAGTAATCTCCTAGCCACATTTCTCCACTAACGCTTTACAGTTTCAAGTCTTGACAACTTCACCAGTTAAGTCTTTCAAGTCGACCACCGGGCGCACTAACTGCAGAAACCCTTCTATTCCGGTATATGGGGCTCTTTCAAGGCGGATCTCCGTACTGGAGGCGTCACCCGCCGCCGTACCTCCACCTTCGATCTTCAAGGCATTGTATTTCGTCTCCGATGTAGGGAGACGATACGGCTGTAACCAATTCCACTCAGCTGCGCCAACGACCGGGATAGCCACCGTGGGCTGCGGCACAGCTGCTGCTGCAGTAGTCATTGAATTTGTGCTGTCGTCAGTTAGTGAGTACTCGCCTGTAAGTGGGTGGGTCATGTCGTAGGTTGGAGGGACATCCTTTGTCGTTATAATTGGGCCGACATGGAAGAATGCAGTCATTTCCTTGAAGGCTGCCTGAACAGTCCATGGAGGGAGCGTGAGGGAACGATTTGGCAGGATAGCGGAGTAGGCATGTATGGGTGTGAAAGGATCGACGATCATCCCATATACTTTCATTTTACTGTTGTGTATGCTCTGAATCGTATCTACGTCTGATCCAACGACACCGGCTGGCGTATAGTACGGCCTGAATGTATGGTAATTCGATGGGGAGATTTGGATGCGGGGATCATTTGGTGTGGAGGCTTTCTTAGCTGCTTTATTGGAAGAATTGTCCATGAAATAGGTATACAATTGGTTTAGCTTTAAATCTGAGGTCTTCGATGTGAATACTGGCAAGGGGGTTTGCGGACCGCCGGGTGTTATGTCATTCGTCCATGCCGGAAAATATCCTACAACACCATCGAAGGTCCTTGTCGAATCTCCTAGCTTAATGTTAAATTCATATATTGGACCAGTCCCGTCATTTCCCCCGCCATCAACCACTCCAATGTCAGGATCATTAGCATTGAGGGTGCTCCAATTTCGCCGTTCAATCCCAAAAACCTCAATGCTCCAGCCCGTATTGACCAGGGCCAGTGGTTTGCCCACAATCGCGGGCAGGAATGCAGCATAATCATTCGGTGCGTGAGTCCCAGATAGAGCCACACTCTGATTGATCATGTCGAAAAATGCAAACAAATAGTCATTACTGTCCTTTGTAGTTAGCTGATCAATTAGGAAGTCGAGTTGGGTCACATCACGAATGAGATCAGGCGCAAGGACACGCGGAGGATCAAAAGGCAGCCAACGCTCCCCTGCGACGGTGCCGCTGGGTCCCCCCAGACGCACTTCGCGATAGAAGGTTCCATCCTTAAGGAAGAGCTGCAGGCCATAGTCTGCATAGTTTACCACCAACCAACCCCATATTGGGTTTTCCCACTGATCGCACGGCCGCCACGGAGCAGTAGTATTTGCAGGGTCTCGAACGACGAAATGAGCATTCAATCGAGCAGGCTGGTTGATGCTGGGTGCCAGCTTGGCCACACAGCAAGCGGTCGGATCAGCAGGGACGACAACGCTATTGATCTTCGACCCTACCATATCAGGGAAAAGACTGTCACTAAGGCAAGGATAGATAGTGGGCTTTGGGGTTTTTGGGTCTCGAAATCGTGCTTCTTGCGGAATTGCACAGATAGCTTGTCCAAATTTATCAATAATGTTGATCTTCGTAAACATCAGGTGACCATGTGTTGCCAGTTTTGCCGGCGGGAAATCTTGAGAAATGGCAGCAGAGTTGCCGTAGGGCGTCAAAGTTGTATCTGCTTCCATCAATTCTAGCATTTCCTGCGTGAAGCCAGCTGGCGAAGAAGCAACCAGTGCGGCCTCGATGACTCGGGGGGCTGAATTAGGTGCTCTTACTGTGGGTTTGACATGTTGGCCTTCGTGAAGGGTAAGTAGGTGCCTTGTGAGGCCAGAAAGTGGTGCAGAGATAAAATCAAGCTCTTTGATATTCTTGAGAAGAGCGGCACGCTCTGTATCGTCTATGCCCACTGCTTCGAGGTCGCCTTTGAATGTATTATCAAGAATCATCTTGACGTTCGCGGACAATGTGTAAGAGGGCTGCGGGAGGACCAAAACACGGCCAGACACGGTTCGAGTGTCCGTAATACCAGATATATCCCTGTCACAACCATACTGAAGGACGCTCATCCCATCCGAATGCCGTGGGCGTTCATGAAGACTCCATTCTTTCCAAGGAATATGGTAATATACGGCCTCCCATTCAATAAATAGAGGAAACCAAGGCTGTTGGTCCTGCCATCTATCCCGTCCTCGAGCTTCTGGGGGATTGCGTGTCGTTTCGTCATGAAAGAATGGGATAACACCTTCCGGGGTCGCCACCACATTGATAATTGTTGAAGTTGAAGCGGACGGCCGGAGATGCCACAGCTCCATCAGAAGGGCCTTTGCATTCTTAGTAAGTTCCGTCGTGGGTAGTTTAATACCATCTACCAATGAATTCACGTAGATTTGATACCGGTCTCTCCAAACAACTTCTTTTCGGCTCACTGGAGATTTGTCGACGATCTGCCATTCCCCACGAACTGGTAACGGATCAAGGAAATCAGATGCCCATGCACTCTTGATGCCGCCGAATAGAAGGGTTGGATCTTTCCGCTGATAGAATCGTTCGTCCGTACCTTTCTCCGCATTTGTCCCTGCCTCACTGACTTGGGTCACCGTCTGCGTATTTAGTTCATCGATACGCCCGTTTTTCAGTGGTAGATTGGTGTTGGGATCCCTTGTACCAGCGAGTTGATGCAATCCATCAAGCAGTGCCTTGATGCGGATAGCGTAGCTTCCTCGAGCTTTTTGACGCGCAATCTGATCGGCGGTCAGAGGCGTCCCTGATTTAGGAGGGTCGACAGCATCTGCGACATCCGCAGTTTGACTGAGGCCGCTGACATAGTTCCACCACTCTGCAAACAACCTCCACCGAAGTTCCGATGCCTCCCTGTTGGCTGTGTCTAGGACCTTCTGGCTCTTATTTAGGCTACGTATGGTGTCAAGGTGCGCTGGGTCGGGTATGACGGGCTTCCCCGTGCTATCCATAGCAGAGTAGTGCCATTCAGTCCCCCCGTCATATTTAGTAAAGGCCTGCACATACATTTCATCCAGTGCAGCTGATTGACCATCTACATCGTCGTCCATATTCTGGAGTAGAGTCTGCAAACTAAGAATATCTTGTTCCATCTCCGTCACAAGGTCTGTACTGACAGGATCGCCTGGCTTCCGAGGCGGAACATGCGCATTGATAAACGCGAGTAATGCATCTAATGGGGTGATGCCCAGTGCTATGGGCTGTTTACTTTCCAGTTTGTGGCCGGCATCATCAGCCAAGACGTGTCTTGGGGCTGAATTTGCGTCAAAGTTGACGGTGTACATGGTTGAATGACAGAGAGCCCGACAGTCGGATTCTTTCAAAGTTAACCAATTCTTGGCTATATCGGACCTATCGGCCTTGAGCGCCATCAGACAGTCCTTTAGTCGGTCGGCACGGCTTGGGACATCTGGTATGGCTGTTGTAAAAGGGTCCTCGCCGCTCCGACTGTGCCAGCCAAGAACGTAGTAGTCAGCACTCGCCTTGTCTAAGTATTTGGTTGCTCCTCCGTCATTGTTGACCACTTTTGTGTACATGAAATTATCCACCATGCTGAAGACATTGCTATTATGCGGTTGGTAGTCCGCAAATAATGGGTTTGAACTGGTCAAAACGGTTAAAGGTTGCACGCACGCAGCAGCATCTGCTTCAGCGACCTTCCAGGCTACTGCGTTTGTCTTCTTGCCAATGAATATCTCTGCTTGTCCATCGACAACGCGATCGCCTCTGCCTCCGGCACCTGCAGGGCTTACGAAAGGTGTCGTATCAACTTCAATATCGAAATCAGCCTTCTGAAAATCGTCATCGTTGATGTTGCGAAGTCTGTCTGACTCTATGACCCACGCATCGAACTCCGTAATGCCACCGTCGCCGGGCACCGTACTAGCCGCATTGCTAGGAGAGATGGTAGTCATGTCGATTATCCTGCGGACGACGAGCCAGCGATTGGGTACCGGGCGGAACTCTGGGGCGGAGTAGTCCTTGCCTGTATTCTGGCCCTGAGGCACTGGATAACCCTGCTGCAACTTTCGGTCTGCTTGCACCGAAGGATCAGTTGTGCCGTTCCTCTTCATCGCACTCGCTGTGGCTGCCATTCCCGAGCGATACACACGGGGCAATGTCCACTGCAGATATACCCCGACTCTGTTGCGATGTAGCTGACCAGTGCCAAGGTCAGTGAGTCGAGGATTGAGCAGCGCAGGAGAGACCGAGTGGAGATCGGCATGATCCAGAACATCCGGCTGGATGAGACTGTTGGAGAGGCGAAGAAAGGTGTAGTTTGGCTGCGTGATGGGAGCAATCTTGCTCTTCGCGGAGGCGCAGACCGCTTCGTTTAGAACGAAGGCGGAGAGCTGTAGTGGAACGAGGACCGTGGAAGGCATCGCGACGTTCTGTTTGCTATCTATTTGACAAAGATGCAGCGTGTGCGACAAACTGGACAAGACAGATGACCATAGTTGTACCCAGCAACGAAACAAATCAGATGTCAATGGAAACTACAACGTAGTAGAACAGACACGCCACATTTGGTAATACGAAGCAGAGATCCACTAGATGAGAGATGGGCCAACCTGGAAGCAGAGATGGCATCTAGCCCTCTCTACCTTCTCACGGCAGCAATTGGAGTCTGATGCTACCCTTACTTAACTCACCAACCGTGCTAACTTACGCTGTACGAAAAGGGGGTTGACAAAGTTGAAAAACCGACAAGGGTTTGTATCCATGATTTAATACAACACAGAGACAAAACTTTAGGGGAAAAAGTGAGGGTCTTGAAGTCCTCGACTTCAGCTTTCTATTCATGAAATTTAGTAGCTTTCAAGGAAAATTTGGTTGTCTCGCAGGAGAAGGTGTTATCGAGGGTGGTTTCCTGAATTATGCCAACCCCCTTTCGTAGAAACGACGCACATACTTTGTGAGGGCATGCAACGGCTTCTCGGTACCAGTGGAGAAATAATTCGGAAAATACTATGACGCTATTGCCACACCGAAGCTGGAGGCTGAAACAAGCTGTATGAGCGGGATGGTGGCGTGAGGGCCAGGGCCACGGGTAAGCGCCACTGGTAAGCGCCACTGGGGCTTGGCTGGCAGGCTTACTCCGCAGGCCGCGTTTTACTACAGACCGTGCTGTAAAACTGATAATTTCACGAGGTCTAAAAACTCCTTATCAATTTATAATGCTATGGAGCTCCAGCCACGAGGCATCTTCACATGTGTCTTCTCTGCAATCTCCCTTGCTTCACGGTCTAAGATGGCTCCTCATCGACGGCATCATGGAAATCACGACAAACAACATCAGGACAATGGCGCCGTCATCAACGATGGGAACCCTTTACGCCTCTTTCCCGTGACCTCTCCAACCGTCCGCACCATCACAACGGTCATGAGCCTTTCAATTCCACCAATCTTCCTAATCCTCTCCTTGACCTTCACCCTGCTGTCCATACTCATTCCCACCTTCGCCCAACAAACACTCTACTATACTTCCGGTGGTCGGCACGGCGCGATCCCCAACATCACCAACTCCGCGTCGCCTTTCTGGACCTGCACCATCATCTCGGGCGGGCAATTCGAGCTCGGGACCCACAACCAGTCGTGTACAAAGATTCCCCTCGGCGATGCTGGGTATCGGCTCTGTCGCAATGAGAGCATGGGTAACGAGCATAACTGCCAGCAGCTGGAGATGGCGAGGAACCTGATGCTGTCCAGCGCGGTGTTTGTGGGATTGGCAATGGTGACCAGCTTTGTTGTTGCTGGGCTCGGGTGGGTGTGGTATAATGCCGAGAAGGCGGCGGAGAGCGGTGCTGGATCGACCCCGTCAGGCACTGTGCGATATGCATTGCCTGTGTTGGCGCGTGTCTGCTTCTTGTTCACCTGCTTGACTGCCGTACTGTTGTTTGTCGGACAACTTCTGGGAGTGAATGCCCTCGTTAATGATTGGCGACCTAACGCAGATTTCATGATCAGTGGCACGGATTCTGGGGACGACGACGTTGGTCCTTGGTATATGGGCCGTGCCTCGTCGTGGTGGGCTACGATGGGGTGGGCGTGGGCCCTTGCTGCTGTTTGGGTGCAAGGTGTGGCGTGGCGTTGGAGTCTGTAACTGGGAGGGTTTTGATGCAGTAGCGTTGACCGTATGATTCTGTGAGAATTCTAGTGACATGGTAAAAGTATGACTTGGTAATGTGGTTTAATTCAGCTAAATAATAATTCCAATTACATGGGCGCTACAAAGCTTAAATATAATTGTGCCACTGCTTTTTCTGATGTCAGCGTGAACTCACCCCTGAAGGCCCGGGAAGAGGTGGCGGAGGCGTCCAGCCCGTTTTCCTCTCAATCTTAACCAAGATGTTCTTGCCAATTCCTTGTTCCTCCCATGTAACAGGATTGGTATTCAACCTAGTGCGATACGTCTCAAATACCCTCGTACTAATCTTAACCCCATCCGAGTCAATCGGCATAATCAAGCACTCGTTGAGGCGGAAACTTAAGTTCGGATTCGAGTACAACTTGGACGTCCATGAGAGTGACCGTGGCAGAATACGCATCACCAACATCTTTGGCAGCTCCAGATCAATGTGCACGATCCAGCGCTGGTTGGACAGCATCCTCGCGCCTGGGCCGTCATACGTTTCCATCAGGCCCGGACCACCTATGTCATCTGACAGTGGCCTGCCAGATGCTCGTCCAAGGGGGATTCGGACCTCAACGGAGAATAGGTCCAGGTTGACAGGAGAGAGGTTCCTCACATGCGTAAGAGAGAATATCAGGTCCACGTAGATGGGTGCGTCCGTGAATACGGAGGACGACACTTTGTGCGGCGGGAAGGATGCCGCGGATGTCGTGGATGGGTAGACAGCCAAGTCGTATTGCGGGCCCGGGGCCCCAACTACCGCGTGGCTGACAGTTCGTGATAGACTTTGTAGTTCGCCAGGTCTTAAGCCGGTAGCGTTTGAGAGGAAGTTCGATGGCGACGGAGATATTGGTCCTGGGACTTTAACAGGAGGTGGGACCTTGATAGCCGCGGTGGATGGAGCTGCGGCGGTTGTCGTTTGAGGCGCCAGCTTTGAGGCCCGTGAAGAAGTGGAAGTGGAAACGGCTGGTTGCGAGAAGGTTATTGGTCCTGTCCAAATCTGCCTTGCATCCCCTTTAATCGGCGATAGATGTTGGGCACTCGCGGGGTTCACAGGCGGGGCATCCATCTCGAGAAACATTATCATATCATTAAGCTCGAGACCGACCATTGAGCTTGTCATCCTGGCATCTGTATCTCCCGTCCAATATGCCGGTTCGGCTGGCTGCGCGGGTTTTGCGGGAGCACCAGGATGACCGGGAGAAGCTGGCTGAGCCGGAGTCGCACCTGTGGCTGCGTGTGCAGGCATGAATTTCTGAAGAAGCCCTTCAGTTGAGCCAGGAGTAGTGAGCAGGCTTGCAAACACATCCATATCCAGGCATCGAGTGTTCCAGTTATATATGGGCTTAGGTTGCGATGGCGGATCCTGAGTGTGGTCAGAATTGTAAACAATATTGCCGTCCGTCAAATCGCCCCAGAGTCCCGGAGGTGGGTTAAACCCAGAAGGATAAATTTTCCTGAACAAAAACTCGATAGTGCTCTCATTGAGGTTATCGCCAGCACTAAAACTTTGTTGATGTGGAGGTTGGCTTATAATAATTGACTTGATCTCCCCACCGTCTGGAATGCGATCGAGCAAGACTAGCATCACATCCTTTCCCATGTGTTTCTGAGCAACGACTTCGGCCCTCTCGCCTTGGTCCGCTTTATTCGCGTACGGCACCGCGACTACCAAATCCGGGAACACCGAGACCACCTTGGAGCGCAAGAAGAAGCCGTAAGTAGGGACTTGAGGAAAGTGTGGGAGTAATCGGTCGTGCAAATTCTTTGAGAGATAATCGTTGAAGCGGAGCTTGAGATTGTGTCTGACCACGTCGTCTTCTCTTGATAAGTGATTGGCGACGCTGAGTGCACCGTCCAGGAAACAGTCCATCCATGTTGGATCGATATGAAAGAATCTGATTGACTCTGGAGGTAAGTGAGACGGATCTGTAATGAGATAGTGATTCGGGATAGATCCAAGGTACAGCTTGTCCATCATCCAAGAATGTACTAACGCCCAGTCAGGCGAAACTGGAGGATCTGTCTCATTGAATATGGTTCCTGCAGAAGATGAAGTAGTCTTTACTACCTGGCTCTTAACACCACGGTGGAATGCTTCTTTCGTCTCGAGGTTCATGTCTTGTGTCACCGCGGTGAACATCGGTCTTTCCGGGACGTTACAAGGATCCCTGTGTCGTTGCCCTGGAGGTGGCGGATCTTTTGTATGAGTAATATGTATTGCGATAACAGTGTTATGAAGTCCACTTAACACATCCATCTTCCCCTTTTGGCCGAATCTTCGAGACACAGACTCGTTGACGGCGTTGACGCCAGCCGTCCATACCTCACCACGCACTCGCATGAGAGCGGCCACGAATGCGCAGTCCCCTATTGCAAGTGTCTTTCCAAGCTGCCATGCCGCAGAATATGATATATCCACAATTCCTAGGTCTTGGTCAACTATCTGATAGCACTGCCCATTGTTGGACGAAAGCGGCCACTGGTCTCCAAAATGAGGCACGAGCATGGGGACTAACGGACCCCGATTGAAGGCGATGGTCTCTTCTCCTGATGCTGGGCGATAGCGGATGAGAGAATAACCGTTCTTGAGCCTGCTAAGCATTCTCTGCTTAGCTAACCACCACTTTTTGAAATACTGGAAATCCGCCAACTGGTCGCTTGCTGGATTTGCCGGTGGCGCAGGTGGTGGATCTATATTCTGGAAGCACATCTCGTCCGGTGGTCGTAGTAGACACGCACCTGAAGCCTTCGGATTTTGAGTTTTCAGTTGAGAGCCTATCGCACGCATCGAATCTACAAAGTTGACACCCAGTGGGGGCTGGCAGAGATAAGTCCAGCTGTACAGCGATACAAGTCCCACCAAGTCGCCATCGCCGGGCATAACCATCTCACTCACATGCTCTATTGTAACAAGATGCACAACTTGCGGCCTGGGGGCTGCTCCTTCTTTGACATTCCAAGGCCCGGTCCTGTGGCTATGAAGGATGCTGAAAAGCCCAGTCCCCTCTCCAAGAGCTGCGGCCTGGCTCATTCCGTCAGTGTTAACATTACGCACATGGGAAAGATACTTGTATCTCGTGACATCTATCTGGCTTGGATTTGTCTTGGACGCAAAGAAGGACCGGAACATGTATGCCTTGAGAAAGATCACGTCTACTGCCGTGCTCGGATCCTCCGTGACGTCTGTGAATGTCGGAGTCTTAACAAGCGGCGGCAGGGACAAATACTGCGCTATGGTCATATGGACTCCGAAATTTGTGGTTTGTTTGACAGGCGATGATGTAGATGGTAGTTTTGCCAATAAGCCAGCATCTAATCGCAGTTCCGCATCAGGTCCGTTGGGGTCAAAGACAAGCAAAGCCAACCAGGGAATCTTGTTGATAGCATTGTCAGGTTGGTGGAACTCGGCTTGGGGACTCGGTAGGGCCAGCCTTTCCCATGGCAAGTGGGGATCGCTGAAGACGATGTGAGGCAAGACATTTGGCTGATCGGCGTGGCCCTGGGGAGGGTAAACTGAGTGTATGTCCGCTGGGGGAATGACAAATTGGGGCGCGAGGACCTCGAACTTCTGATCTGGGCATTTCAGGTCCGGTATGGAAGGCTCGCCAGGTATAGTCACTTGCTGTTTCGCTGTGATGGTGTATGGCCCTGTGGGGAGTGATGGTTCGTAAAACGAATACAATTGCATGAAGCCCTGGACGGGAAGCTTTAGATCAACAGATGAAGAATCCGAGACTGCATCTTTAGATATGATTGATTTGATTCTGTTCAAGACGAGGTGTCGCGGCGATAGTGCGGCCATCTTGGACGATAAGAGTTTTGGTGTGTGGTGTACTAGTTTGTGCTGGAGGTCATCACAGATATAGGGGCCTTACTTTCCTTCAACCGGACCTCTGATTGTGTCCCGGTTGAGAGAGATAATGGCCATCGAGCTCCTTGCAGAACTAAAGACTGACCGTCACTGGAATGAGAATGAGTTGTGCAGAGGATCCATAAGTTTCTGGAGGGCGTGGGCATAGCGTTGGCGGGAGGTGTCTTTACAGGCGACGAGATCTGCATTAATCGTCGGTTCGTTTAATCGGCCTTCATTTCTAGTCATTCCCTCCTAGTCGGCGGAAGCAGTTATCACTCAGAAGTGGATGCCACACTTTTTTTTTTTGTATATGATTCACATACAAAAAATTAATTGATTTTACTACTCCCTCACTTCAACCATATCCTGTAACTATTACTATAATTATTATTATACAAGTCTTACCTAAAATACGTCTTTCTGAAGTTAAGTAATAACTTCTGGAATACCCTGAGAAGACTCCTTATATAGTAACTAAGATATTCAAGGTCAATAAAACCACTTTAGCTAAAGCTAAAAAGTAGGGATCTATAGTTAGTAAGCCAAAGGGTAACTAAAACAGAATATTAACAATTACTAAGAGTAAGCTGTTCATGCCTATATTAAAGTACTACTTAATAATAGTTAATTATTTACTAAAGAGATTATATTCAGTATTATTTATTATGTACGTAAGTATACAGATCATATTTTTTCTTCTTCTCATAATTAGTTCTTAAAGTAATAAAAAAGTTAATTATATCTTTATAAGATTAAGACTAAACTAATAACATATACTAAGATTATAACTTAAAATTATATAAACGTCGAGAATTGGTTTAAATAATACAAAGTTATTATACAATATTATATTATTCATAATAAAAATATATATAATTTCGATAAAACAAAGTTTCGGATTAGATTATAACGTTCCTACGTAGGGGTTTGGCTATTACTCAAATAATAGGCTTGAGAGATCAAGGGAGCAAGTGAAACTTAGAATGTAGAACTTTACTTTGAAATGCAGGTATGCTGTAAATCAATTGAGTTGAGCACCAAGCTCTTATTTACTGTGAGTTTATCTACTTATATAGAGAATGAATTTCCTTCGAGTCTCATTGATCCCACTGATCCTCCTGGGGATTCATGGGATCCATGGAATCCGCTTATCTAATCCAGGTGCTCGCTTAACTACTAGTATTAGCTTTTTACACATACGAGCAAATCGTTAGTATAAGCAGAAAGGTAGTACTATTTCTCCGATAGTACTACTACTTAGCTAGTATAACCAAAAGGTTAATACTATAATTTCGATAATATTATCCTTTAGCTTATACAACCCTTTTTATAGTATTAATGTTAAACTTGTACTATCCTTTTGCTAATACTAGTAATACGATAATACTAATAATATTATAACCAAGTCCCTGATAACTGTCTTAACTTATACTTATTTAACTAAGGCGACAACTATAAAGGCCTTATACTTAGGTCACTTGTCACAACCCTGCGGGGTTGTGACATAGATATCCAAAAAGGATAAATATATTAATTTTTATAAAGTTTGTTAAAGTAAAACATTTTTTTATATATTTTTGTATTAAAAAATTTTTTTTTTAATATTTATAACTTTATTCTTTAAGTCCTGAAAACCAGAAATTAATTACTATAATCAAGACTATATAAGCTAACAAAATAATACTTATCTTATTAGTAATTATTATTCAAGGTATATATTATATAACTTCTTAATATAACAAAAATAAATTATATAACTCAAAATTAATAAAATTGTCAGATAATGATTATATAACCGATAAGATCAGTGTTTAATATTTTTAGCATTTTATTACTTATATAAATACTAGTTTAACTTAATTATATAAACTTTTCTTTATGAATAACTATAATAATTATTTTATTCTAGAGTTTACCTTATTGGCTAAAAAGTATTATATTATTCTATTTACTTTATTAACATATTTTATATATTATATATAACCTCTTGATATAAAAATATTTTAACTATATAAATATTAGTATAATAAAACAATATAATATACTATAAAATCTTTAGATTTTGACTATAAGTTAATTTTCTTTTTTCGAGACTTACCTCAGTGTCACGACCCAAGGTTGACAGCCGAAATCTACCAGTAGAATTGTACTTCCACAAGCTGGTACAAACTTTATAACAGTAAAACTTGAGACAGTAATAAGGATATTATTAACAGTAATCACAGTTAGTAATAGTCTACTGACAAGAATTGATTAGAAGAAAAGTACTGGTAAGAAGTTGCTGGTAGAACTTTATTAACAGAATCCTGTTACTAGATTCTGGGCAGAAGGACTTTACCAGGCAGCTAAGTCATATGATGAATCATGACCTTTGTAAGATCCTGAGAATCCAGGGATCCAAGGGATCCAGACCTCAGGATATAATAAATCCATGGATCTTGAGGATCTAAGGATCCTAACTTAAATTTACTCATTATATAAATAGATAGTTTCATAGTAAATAAGAGTTTTGTACTTAACTTAATTAATTTACAGCATACCTGCATTTCATAGTAACTACCCTAAAGCCTTGTGAAGCTATTCTCTTGCCCTTTACCTTCATCTATCATTTGAGTGATAAATAACCCCATACCCTTGTAGGAACATTACACTCAGATTCGAAATCAAACCTTTACTGTGTTTATTATTAAGAATACTTTCAGAAAGTCTAATATATATTTCATACATAAAAAGGTTACCTTTGAGTTTATGGTTAAGTATATAAAAAAGCCTGAAATAAAGTCACCAAAGCCAGAATTGTTTAAGATAAGCATTCTTAAAATTATACAACAAGTTCAATATTAAATAAACAAGTTAAAAAGCAAGGTTATAAATGTTCTTAGTTCTTCTTCTTAGTGTAAGTTTAAGTCTTTCATAAAAGGTATTTATACTATATTAAAAGAAGAAGAATATATTAAGTTTTAGTTAATTATTATATATAAGAAGTTTCAGGAAATCATAATCAAGAAGTTTAATAATCACAAAAGGATTCAAAAAGGAGGAGAGTTAACTGTAATATAAGTAACATTTATTATAAAAAAGAGAAAGTATAAGAAAGAGTAAAAAGAAACTAAAAAAAAGGCTAGAATATTGAAAAAGATAACTAATCAGGAGAAAAGAGAACAAAAGACAACTTAGGTAGTATAGTACAAAAAAGAGAAGCTTAGAAAAAAGGCCTTAAAGGAATAGAATAATATCTTAGATGTTCCGGTTCTGAATAAGGAGTATATTTTTTCACTATTCCTAGAGCCTGAGAAAAAAGCTTAAAGCTCTAAACCGGCAAATACAGACTTACAGACTAAGTCTGGACCACTAGAAGAGGTAAACATATTGTCTCAGGGCAAAGAGATCATATAGAGAGTAATATTTGTACAAGCACAGACTTCTTTTGGGGTAATAGAGTAAGAGAAGGAGAAAGAGGAAGAGGAAGAGGAGGAGTATATAAACTTAAATATTGATGAAGATATTGGCTACAAATCTGGTGACTCAGAATCAAGCGATTCAATCAATTCAATCAATTTAATGCTGAAATCATCAGAATCAGACTTCTCAGAGGAAGGGGAATATTTTGTACTATAATTGTTATAAAATCGATTAATTTTTTATATACGAATCATATACGAAAAAAAAAGTGTAACATCTGTTTCTGAGTGACAACTGCTTCCGCCGACTAGGAGGGAACGACTAGAAATGAAGGCCGATTAAGCGAGCCGACGATTACCACCTTTTCCCTTTTTCTTGATTTTTTAATAGTAATAATAAGTTTTACCTCCGCGATTTTCGGTAAACGTAGATAAGCAAGGCCTATTATAATAAGGCTATCATGAATTCGCGAGGCTAGACAGAAAGTAAGGTAAACGTAAATCTATCTTATTTCTCGATTTTACAGAGAAAGAAAAATAGATGTAACTAATTTCCTAGGATGGAATTAATTAGATTGATATAAAAAGAGGTACATATGATTTTCATAAGAATATAATTACTAATCCCTTTAAAAGTTGTTGCCCGGAATCTCACCGCTCTCTGCAGCCACTCTATTGTGCAGGCACTACCACGGCTTGGGCGCCAAGACGGCGATACGAGGTCTTCAGCTGGATGTGATCGACGTCAAGTGTAACCTCAAACTCTGGATCCGACTTCGATGAGTAACCACCCTGTGCCCCCTACAGTACGATGTCGGCGCTGACAAGGGTCAGTCAGACGTCTGGATCGAGATCATTTCTTCCATCCGCGCCCAGACAATGGTTTTTCTTCTTACTTGGAAAGTGGCCAGATTGTATGATTGGTTGTTGGTCGGTATTGCGTCCCACGGCAGCTATGGACATGCATCGTGAAGGCGAGGACAGATAACCGTGATGGGCTCCAGTATTGCGAGACGCTCTACAACACATGACGATGTTCGTCACCCTGGAAGAAGTGTCGGCTTCAAAGCGATTGCCTATTCTCGAGCTCGGAGACGGTACTAAGGTTCGGATCTGTGCACTTACTGTACACCAGGAAACTGCAGATACCTGTTTCATCTCCGCTCTCTCATCTAATCGACAGAGCATAACGAGAAGCAGCTCCGGAAGGACTCGCCATCATGTCGGCGCCGCTACCGACTGGTGTCAGTTCTTCAACGGTTTGGGGGGGTGACGGGTTGCCAGCGTTGGTTTCATTCCACATCAACGTGGATCCTGGGGACTGTGCAACTCACTTGCTGGTGCAAGATGCTGCAGCCCGTCCGATGGTTATCATGAAAGCAGTCTTGATTGATGGTGGTGATCCGCAGGAAACACTCTTTAGTCGACCGTTACTCGACAAAGACTCCACCCCAAAGAATAGACTGCTCACATGCATCGATTACATCCATGAGGGGGTGGATTATACATTCCAGGAAGGAGCAGGTTTCGAGAATGACGATGGCACCCCGCGGTCTCTTAAGTTCGACTCGATCGTTATTACTCACTGGCATCAAGACCACTGGGGAGGCATCAGGGACCTTATGTGGAAAGATTTCCAGGACCAGATCATCACCCGCCTGACCGATGGCAATTTTGTTACGGACCAAAAATTGCATCGACTCGGGCCGCTATTGACAGATGCCCCGAGCCCGATGAGGATGTGGCATCAGCAGATCAATTTGAAGAGCAAGTATATGAAATACGATCCTGAATATAAGCTTCCCACGAAAATACTGCAGCCAGATCCAGCCAAATACGATCGCCTGAAGGTAGAGGATGCGCACAGAATGAAGGCCAACGAGTCTGCGTCGGCAAAGCCACCGACGGGTAGTGGGCAATCAGGACTCCCTCGCATCCCAGATAAAGCGGACCCCGACCTCAACGAGAGACCACAGCCTATAACTTCAGTAACACCCATTCCATTCGAGAACCTCCGGACAGTGTTCTACGTCCCTTACAGTTACAAGACGTCAACAACCGTTTTGCCTGCTGCGGATACGACCGGCAGACTGGGTCCGTCGCTCTCTAACATACCCGTAACTCATTATTCCGTGCGCAGTGGCGAGAAAAGAACATCTCCCTTGTGGACAGTCAATGGTACAGACGGATATGAGACAGCGTCAGCGACCGACACCAGAAACATTCTGGATGTCCACATCCCCATTAACTACACGGTCAGCGCGAACGATGGCAGGAACAACTACCCGGCCCGGAAGGAGTCTAAGGAGGTGGCCATGTTCACAGTCCTTGGAGTCTGCAAGGTGGTGGCCTATTTCGAACATTACCTTGGGGTCGAGCTGTTCAGCAACTCGACCCTAGGCGTGAAGTGGAATGCAGTCCAGAGTCCCGCGAGTCTTCTTGACGCCCACAAGCGGAACGCCAACCAAGGGCCAGGAATCTTCATCGTCAGTGGGTACACCCAGGTACTTGGCAGGCGTACGTTCTTTTCCCGAGACTTAACAGGAACGGCGTCGACGGGCCCTTCCTCCAAAAGCGGTAGTGTTAAGGTCGTTGGGCTTCCGGCGCGAACGCAGACCACGAACTACACCCCCTGGGACAGAGAAATGGGGAATGATCCGGGCAACCCAGAGTCTCGAGATACGGTTAAGGGGGACGCGATGAATGCCGTCTCCCTCATCTGCGTCGCGATCCGGTCTAAGAGGCTAGCTGGCGACTCAGCAAATCACGGCGAGAACGACTACACGCTGGATCACTACTTTGGCGGCGATGCCTTGGAGCTAGCGGAGACCAATGTCTCTAACTGGCTGACGACCAACGACCGCAACACCAACGCGGGCATCAAAGTCATGAAGCTGAGCCATCACGGCGCCGCCCACTCGTCGCCTATGCTGCTTCTCAAACGCGCCGACCCGCACGTTATCATCGCATCTAACTCCACCACCCTGGAGTACGGGCATCCTCGTAAGTAGACCCGCCTCTCACCGCAGCCCAAGGAAAGGAGGCAGGAGGGAGCAACTGTGCTAACGCCGCGCATACAGGTTGGGAAATCCTCTTTTATATTCACGCTCTGTGGAACCAACGAGCTGCGTTCCTAAGGTCTGCTGGCTTGCCCCTGAGGACCAAGCCGGTGGTTTTTACGACCAACTCCCCAAGATGGCTCGGGCCAGGAGTGGAAGACAAAGATTTGCCGTCTGAACGGGCCCTCTGGGATCAGCTTAGCCTAGACGAACGAAGCGCCTTCTTCGCCGAATACCGCCCTGGGCTGGAGGACGTGTACAATAACTACCCAGAGAACAAGCGCTTGGGCGGCGATAGTCCAAACAATCTCATCGCAGCATTCTTGAGAGACTTTAAAGTCCCCGCCGTCATTCCCGTAGGGCAACCGAAGCCTTCTGTAAACTTCCTCCGCCTAAAGAGGTGGATCCGGAACACGGTAGCCAACAAGATTTGGCCTCAACTGAGCTATACACCACCTGTAGGGAAGGTTGTACTCTTTTATCAGGTCATCGTTACTCAATCTAGAGCGCAAATTAGGAAAGTCCTCCACGATACTCCTCGCGATCAGCAGGCACCGTTCGCTTCGAGTTCAAGCTCCAGCTCCAGTTCAACCACCTATCTCAACCCTCCACCTCCCAGGACCACACCAGACCAAACGGCATCCTCTAGCAGAATGAACACCTCTATGCATGAAATAAAAGTGCCAGAGGCAGAGCAGCACGGTGTTCCAAGGCAGAACTTTCCAGCCCCAACGCCGTTCCCAAGCGCGATGGAGGTCGAGAACCCCCCCCTTTCGGACGACGCTGATATTGAAGCAGGGATCATGGGGATAGCTTCCACCTCTACAACAGGTTCGGGCGACGTGGAGGCGGAGAAGGAAATTGACACACGGAGAATATCCTCAACCCTTGTCAGACGTGCCATTGTTACGGCTTCGAGCTCGGCTGGTACCATTACTGCCTCCACAGCCCCAACAGTTAGAGCCACAAGCAGCCCGCCAGCAGGCTTCGTTCTGGGCTCTGACTTTCTCCTGGGCTCCGCAGATCACGGTGAATTGATGCTGAAGGACCCAGTCATAAGTAACTTTGTGGCCTTTTTGCCCGGCGGCGTTCTTGCCTTATCAAGAGCATTCCCTTCCAATGGCTCGTCGCTAGACATCACGCTTGACGCGAGCGATGGGTGGTTTCAGCGAATTAGGAACAACAATATTGGAATAACCCAGGCTACATTGACTGGGAAGCTAGATGGTTCAAAGGCAGACCTGTCAGACCTCGTGATTACGATCTCTACAGGTGGCCACACACTCAATTTTTCCACAGCCAACACCGCCACGGTGCTACAATTCATTGTGGATCCACCAGCACCTGGCCTTCTCGCCTCTATTGTGCCAGGCTACAACGTTCTTGTTGCTGCACTAAGTTCCACTGGAGATACATTCACGTTGAGTGAACTGTTAAGCACAATAATCGGGACAACCCATTCGCTCCCCGGTTTTGGAGAGTTTTCTATGACGCTTGACGCAAGCCCTGGGAGCGGAAGCGCCTTATACTTCCAAGCAGACCCGTACTGCACGACGGACTTGCGAATGACGTTCAAAGCGTCCGGTGCGGAAAGCCACTTCAAACAGAGCTTTGGGTGGCTTGCAAGTGAAGTTAGATTCCTACATCTCCAGAATACCGGCTTTAGTATCCGTAAGACTGCATGGACAGATATCATTGATACCCAGGTAACGCCTACCGCCTCTTGCAGGGTAAGCCTCACCACCACGGTCACCATTGATTTGGATTCTACCACAAACCCACCAACCCAGTTGAAATTTACAACCTGGTTGATCTTCAGCGAGGAAACAACGCAGGCCATTTTCCAGTTTGATCCCGAGCAAGACGTCACCGAAGCTTTGGATTGGATGACGCAGCGAATTGCGGGATTGAGTGGGCTCAATTTGCACCCTTCCTCGCTGTTGCCAGTAGATAATGTCGTGAAATTACGCCAACTGGATGTGCTCCTGAACAATCCCGGATCATCTACAGGATTCTCTCTACGGAGTGTCAGCATCGATTTTGAAGTCATTATATTTGGCGCTTCCTTCAAAGTTACATTGACGTGGCCAGATATGATGCTGGAAGCAGAGTTGTGGCTAGTTAACGCTCCTCTAGCGTTTCCTAGCCTGCGAATGTTACCATTTCACGAAGCATACGATGAGCTCGCACCTTCTATCCCGAGGACGAGCATACACATAAGTGATTTGCTTCCTGGCTCCCCAGCCCTCCCTTCTGGAATACCCGGTGACGTAACAGATGTTAAGTTCTCCTCCTGGAAGCAGAACAACAGTAGTGGGTTCCAAATCGAGGGGAGGATCCAATGTATAGAACCAGCGGCCAAACCGGCCAAAATGCCGATCTTGCGTATCAGCGAATTAGCATTGCAAGCAAGCTACGACTTCATCGGTAAAGCATTCGATGTCACACTTAGCACGACTATCTACATGTTTGCAAGACAAGGCTCCCCATATCCACCTGCTCGAGTCGACCTCTCGGTGGAGTACGGCGGATCGTGGACAATTAATTGTTCGCTTGTAGATTTGAACCTGGCGTCTCTGTATTCTCTCTTCGATTCTGATTCTGGTGATTCGGTTATGAATGTTATGGAACATTTTGAGATAATGTTCTTGGATGTGACGTACCATTACTCACCAGACCAGCAAGGTCAAGCTTCCCAGTTCTCCTGCATGGGCGTCTTAGTCCTCGGTCCTTTCGAGCTGGCCCTCCAATACATTTATTCGGACGATTGGACATTCCAAGCATACCTGGGCGCGCGGGACAGCGGAAGAACCACACTTGGAGTATTGGTTGAAAACATCGCCGGGCCAAGCTCTAATATTGTAAATTTGCTAAATGAAGTGCCTTTTGTTCGTGATATTAACATACCTGCCGTGGCTGGAAGTGATAGTGGATTTAAGAATGCTCCAGTCCAACTAGAAGTTAAAAAGACAGATACACATCTGGTATTTTGGTTCCAGCTCAATATCAACACTAGTGAAGGGAGAATATCAATGACATTCATCCAGCTTCAAAATAAGGCGCCGGTCAATGGCCAGCCCTTGAAACCCAAACGCATCATTCGGGTTGTGGCTGACAAGATACCGTCACTACCAAAGGTCCCAGTTGTTGGGAGTCTACCATCTCCGTTTGATATGCTGGAGTATCTCTGGATTCAGGATCCCAACGCAACTGTCGGCACACAGGCTGGGTTCACCAGGGCTGAAATCGCCATGGTAAATGGAGCCTTGACGGACCCGATTAGATTCCGAGACCCTATGCCACCTAGTACTGCACCTGGCACCGCCGCCGCCACCCCTCCGGCTAACGATGTACCTGTGCTACTTTCAGGCCATCATTTTGTTGTTACCTCTAGTGGGCAGGTTGTTTTGGATCACCTATTCGGAGACCCAAATGCTCCCCTGCACCGCCTGTTCCAACATCGCAGGTAATGACACAAAGCATAATGCCAGCTAAGATAGAAAACGTTGTGATAGACAATACAAATCGAGCCGTCTCGAAAGTAGTAGATCCTGATTCCGCAGCAAACAACGATTCAGGAACCACATTCGGTTCTACAAAGAAGTCTGTAGGGTCTCTCAGCATCCAGAATGTAAGTTCAATACCTCGACTTCTTGAGTTATCTAACAAATTAGATCGGAATACAACTCAAAGATGGGTATCTTTATGTCCATGTTGATGCGACGATCGCCCTTGGACCTATACAGATGACTCTAGTAGGCTTTGCTATTGGCCTTCCTCTCTCAGATTTCAATTTCAATAAGCTAGGTGACATCAGGCTTGATGATTTACACGTAAGGTTAGATGGGATGAACATATCTCTTAATTCGCCACCACTTCTAGTAGCGGGCATGTTCGTCGACAAGACCACCGCTACAAGCGAGCTCTATCAAGGAGGCATATCGTTATCAATCATGCCTTACACTCTATTAGCTATCGGCGCTTACGAGAGGGTTTTTGCGACGCCAACAACAAGAGAACACAAGTCTGTCTTCGTTTTTGCAAGGCTAGATGGACCACTTCTAACGCTAGAATTTGCCGAGGTGACGGGAGTCAAGGCAGGGTTTGGGTACAACAGCTTGATGAAGCTCCCGGATATTGCTCAAGTCACATCTTTCCCGCTCGTGGAAAGCTCCACCGTGGATGGTTCAAACCCGATGGCAGTGTTGGCGAGCTTCAACACATGGGTGTCAGCACAAGATGGTCCATTATGGTTGGCTATCGGGATGAAGATCTTTGCTCTTGAAGTCTTGAGCCTTGATGCAGCATTGCTGCTATCGTTCAATCCGACCCCAGTTATAGCTATCGTTGCAGATGCCATTGCGACCATGCCCCCAGACACCCCTCGTCAAAAATGCTTTCTCTATGTTGAGATTGGCATGATAGCTGCACTTGACATCGCTGCAGGATCTCTTAGGGTAGAAGCACAATTGTCGCCAAACTCATTCATCTTGTATCCCGCATGCCATCTCACGGGCGGTTTTGCATTGTGCTACTGGTTTGGTTTCTCTCCTTTTGCAGGTAAGCAGACTCTGGATTTCACCTACAGCATGCTAACGTTAAAGGCGACTTTGTCTTCACGGTCGGCGGGTATCATCCTGCGTACAAGGCTCCAGCTCACTATCCAAACCCGCCAAGGTTAGCAATATATGGAATCTAGATGATTGCCTGACAGTTAGCGGGGAAGCTTTCTTTGCAATCATGCCAAAGGCTTGCATGGGAGGCGGCAGACTACTAGCAGTGTTCAATGCTGGTGTTTTGGGAGCTCACTTCGAGGCATGGGCAAGCTTCCTGATAAATTTCAAACCTTTCTTCTTCATCGGTGATATCGGCGTGTCGGTGGGGGTCTCGTTTGAAATTGACTTCTGGATCATTCACATTCATATCGGCGTTGACCTCGGAGCCAAACTACGCTTACAAGGCCCACCATTTGGCGGCTTTGTCCATGTTGACTTCTATGTCTTTGGCTTCGATATATACTTCGGAGATCAGAACAATGACCCAGGGGCCCTCGACTGGGATGCCTTCCTTGCTCTTGTCAAGCAACCGGGGCCCAGCACGACTGATATTACAAAGTCGAACCCGAATCTACTACTCATTGTCATCGAGCAAGGAAGCGTGGACGAGAAGACTGTGAACGGTGCAAAGATAACTGGTGATAAGTGGTATGTCCGGGCCGGCTCCTTCAAATTTCGTGTGGAGTCGAAGTTCGCTCTTAGCCAGACAAGATGCGGGGACGGGACAAAGAGTATAGAGGAAGATGATCCCAATACGAAGTTGAACCCCAATCCCATATATGCGAGACCAATGCGGAAGGATGTAGCACTCACCTCTACTCTTGATGTGGAGATCACGTTCGATACGACTGCGAGTAGTGTCACAGGTACAGTTCCCGTCGTAAACCCTGCAGCAGACGACAACAGCCCATGGAACCTCCTCCCACTAATGAAGAAAGTTCCAAAAGCAATATGGGATAAGTGTGAGTTTCCTCCTCAACTTACTAGCATAAGAGCTAATACCCACCACAGATATCTCAGGTGACGACCCCGTGAACGGCGGGGGTAACAACATCACCAGCATACTCGACGCCACCAAGGACGCCTCCTCCATCGAACACCTCCTCGGCCTGACCATCTCCTCGCCGAACCCCCGTCTACCAGCGATAAACATGGAGCCATTCAACGCCCTAGAAGGAATGCAAGAAGACGTCTTCAAATCCGCACTAAATCCCGTGTTGCCACCCAGCGGCGATGTCCAAATGCTGTTCGTACCCGCGCCTCACCCCACAGCCATGTTGGCCGACCTGCCTTCTCTATGGGAGAATGTCCGCGAGGCATGGACGGCCACGGATGCTGACGCTTCGGCTGCGCAGGCGTTAGCTCTGACGTGGACGAAACAGTTTGCGTGGGATGATCCAGCACTGGATCCAGCTTCTGATGCAACCCTCTCTACAAGTGCACAACCGCCTACGGTGCCGGCGCACGTATTTACGCCGCTAGTTTCGAATAAGCCAGCATATGTGCTTGCTAAGGAGAATTTTGGGATGTTCTATTTGGAAGTGCCGTTTGTTACTGTGCAGGATACTTTAAATGTCTAAAAGTCTTAGTAAGAGCAAGCTTGGATCAGAAGTCATCGAATATAATGTGATCAAGATAATTTTGTATGAGAAATTATATAATAATCTATGCTTAAATTACCTTCGATTTATCTTTAGTTTATAACATATCTACGTCTAGAGTTTAGTTATTACTCAAATAATAAGTTTAGAGGTAAAAGGATCAAGTGAAACTTCTTGTAAAATCAAGTTACTATGAAATGCAGGTATACTATAAATCAATTGAGTTGAGTACAAAGCTCCTATCTACTAAAGTACTGTTTACTTATATAGAGAATGAAATTCCTTTGGACCTTTAGACCATAAGGTCCTAAGGTCTATCACATGACTTAACCGCCTAGAAAAATCTGTCAAAGGTTATGATATAATGGTTAGGCAAGCACACATACAATTACTATGAAAGAGAACCTATGATAGTTACTATAATGAATAAACTTTATTATAAGTAAGGTAACCAAATATATACAAACAAGTATAAAACGCTTATATTACGTATGTATATCTCCTGATTCTTAATTATATAAATATATTCTGACATCTTCTCATACAACATAATATATCAACATTCAATTACAATTATAACTTATAATACAACTTGTTTAAGCCTTATTAACTCTTATAACAAATACTTAACTTATAGTACTTACTCTCTCTTATAAAAAGTTTAACCATTTTATAATTACCCTAGATTTACTCTCTTTATAGAAGTTTGATCTAGTTATATTATAATACAAAAGTACCTTTGACATTAAACTTAAACTTGTTTATTATTTCTCTACTAGATCTCTGGCTAAAGTTATTAAACTTTTCTTAATCTTAGTATATCAGAATATTTCCGGAATTACTATATTAATAATTACTTCATGAGTAAGTTTATTAGTTAATAAACTCTAGAAATATACTTAACTTTAAGTTATTTTTTCTTTATTATATCTAAATATATATAATTAAACTATATATTAATATACTTCATTTTCTTATAATATTTATTATTATATATCAATTTTATTATACTTATGTTATTAATATAAAATGTTAAAGATAATAAGAATTCTTTGTTTAAGTCTTTATATTACTTTTTTGGAAATTTTACTTTTAAACATAAATTCAACTTTTATAAAGCTTGAAGTAATTAACTTTTATCTCTGAGTTATTTATAATATAACTCCTTTAGTACATATAATTATTCAGTCATTAAATAATTTCTGATTATTCTCATTCTTTTATATAACATTATTATACAGAATATATATATATATTTTTAATTCTTACTTTTTACTATATTTTATTTTTATTAATATAATACTTTTTAGGTATCGAAGAACTTATTTAGCTAATTATAAATATATTACCTAAAGGTCTAATATATAACATAATAACTGGCTAACTAAGTAACTAATATTAAGTCTTATATAATTAGATAAAAATATAAAGAAATTAATAATCTGACAAAATAACTTTCTTTATAATTAATTAAAAACTTTAAATTTAGGTTATTCTTTCATTAATTCTTTATTTATATCTTATATTCAAGCTAAAATACTATTTGCTGAAAGTAATAATTATATTAAATTATTATTCAAAAGCTTAAATCTCTTTAATAACTTAATAATGTATATAATCTGATAAATATATAAAGACTTAACTTTATAGTTATACTTTATCTAGAAATTAATAAATAACTTTACTTTTTTTAAATCTTTATACTTTCATTAACTCTAAATCTTAGCTTTTGCTTAATCTACAGTTATATAATCATTTATTACTAGTATATCGTTAATCCATAAAAATATATAAACTTTATTCTTTATATAAAAATTAAAGTTAATTTCAGAAACCTTAAAACTAATATTTATAAAATATTTATTTATAACTTAAAACTATATTCTAAGAACTTGTTTAAGATTATATAAAACCTTATTTAACTTAATATAATATTTCTTCTGGTTATAACTAGAAAAGACATACTCAAAGTAATTTAAAATCTTTATATAAATCTTTTCTTTAAGCTTTAAATAAAGAAATATTATATTTATATTTATTTAGTTTACTTCTAAATCTTTTTTAGTTATAATAACTAAAATAACTCATAATATTGTTACAAACTTAAGTCTCTACCTAGGTCCTATAGAGTGTACAAGTATATATTAGATCATAAAGGGGTTGGTGAGAGCTTGGGGATCAGTGTAATATAGTATATAATCATAACTATAATTATATAAATAATAATCTATATTATAAGTTAAGCACAAAGCTCTTATTTACTTGGTAATTATTTGTGTTTATATAAACTATGAATTTATCTTGGATTATTTGGATTCTCTAGATTATCATAATGATCTTAATGATCTGAATGATTTTTGTCACATGACCCTGGTCCTCATGTCAGGTTCTTTGTGCAGGAACTCGCTTGCCGAGCTTTAGGCTTTCTGTACCCTTAGTAAGTTCGTGACATTATCCCTCTTTTAGCCTAGCTTTGTCCTGAAGCTTAAAGTTAAGGTAAGAATAATTTTATTATTCTCTAAATTTTCTTTTCTTTCTATCATACTACTTAAGTATTCTATAGCATAAGAATACTAAGAATTAGTAAAAAAGAAAAAGAGAAGAAATAAAATAAAATTATCAGAGTAAATAAAATCCAAAAGTGTAAAAATACTTCAGTATAATTATTATAAGCGTTTGAACAAGAAATGTATCATTATTTTCTATTCTTTGTGTTATTCTAAGTGTGTTGTTATAAGTAATAACATAAAATGTGATATTTATGGCCTTTTTCCTGAGGAGTAGGAGAAGCTGAAGGCTGAGGAAACTTGTTTAGAGGCCGAGGAGGAGGCCATGGCCTTGGCTGAGCAGGAAGTCTTTGCTTATCGAATATGTTTACAAAAGCTCCAGAAATAGCTGAAAACATATAATGCTGAAATGCTAAGGAGAGGTTTGAGTAGTTTAGAGGAGTTCGACGTTGTCGAAGAGAAGGAGTATACTAAACAGGAGAGTTCTGATCATATAGTTATAACTTCCTCGGGTAACCTTGTTTTTTCGGATTCTTAGTTTAATGACCTGTTTAGCGATTTGACACTGAATGACTTAGTTTAGCGTATCTGGCTTTAAACTCCTGAACTTTCTGTTAAATATTCTTGAGTTTTTCTGCTAGTTCTTAGGTATTTTCTGACTCTGGGTACCTTTTCTATTTAATTAAATACTAAACTTTTTTTCTGAAGATCCTTTGTCCTTTTATATTTTCTACTTTGTATTCTTTTTCTAGATTAAGATTTTTTACTTCTAAATATATAATTATTAATATTTCTAGTAATATTTGTTTTAGTATAATGATATAAAAGACTAAGTATATTTTAATGTCTTTAAGTAATTTTAACTTATATATTACTTATTCTAAAACTTTGTCGATTTTTAGTAATCTTATTTTCTTGAAATCCAATAATTTACTTAGTTTTTTAATTTTGATGAATTTTCGTAAAAAGTATACTTTATCTTTTTTCTTAAATATAAATTTTCTTCTATATTATTTGTTATAATATTTTTTCATTCTTTCTTTGACTTTTTCTAGGTTTTGTTGTATAACTGTTTATGTTTCCTTGATAAGCTTGACTCTTTCTTTTATTATTATTATTATATTAAGTGTTTTTTTCCATAAATATGTTATATTTATTTCTTTTCCGAAATTTATGTAATAAAGTGACATTTGTGTACTGTTATACTTTACTCTGTTATATGTACATTATGCTATTAGTAATAGTTTAACTTAATTATTCTATAAATAATTGATATATGTCCTGAAGTATTGTTTAAGTATTTAAATTAGTTTTTCAATACTTTTGTCGGTTTGTGCCTATCCTTTAATGACTGTCACGACCCCGCAGGGTTGTGACAAGCAACCTGAATATAGGGCCCTATAGCCGTCGCCTCAGTTAAATAAGTATAAATTAAGACGGCTATCAGGGACCTGGTAATAGTATTACTAATATTATCACATTACTAGTATTAGCGAAAAGATAGTACAAGTTCAATATTAATATTATAAAAAGGGTTGTATAAGTTAAAGGATAATATTATCGAAGTTATAGTATTAATCCTTTAGTTATACTAACTAAGTAATAATATTATCAGGAAATTAATACTACCTTTCTGCTTGTGTTAGTTATTTGCTTATATGTGCAAAAAACTAATACTAGTAAATAAACAAGCATATGACAAATAAGACCAGATAGGATTTCTTGGATCCAGGACTGGATAAGATCTCTTGGATCCAGGACCATAAAGATCTAGGCAGATCTAGTTACTAATATATATTATATAAATAGATAGTTTTACAGTAGATAAGAGCCTTGTGCTTAACTTAATTGATTTACAGTATATTTGTATTTCATAGTAACTACCCTAAGCCTTGTGAAGTTATTCTCTTGTCCTTTACCTTTATTTATTATTTGAGTGATAGATAACCTCAAACCTTTGTAGGAACGTTATACTTTGAGTACCTTGAAACTCGAAGGTACTATGGCCAGAGACTCGTCTTTACAACAGAACCCTCAAGCCCCCGAGGCTAGCTTTAACTCGACGACTAACTTTATTAAAAGAAAGCTAGACCTAGGAAAGATTGAAAGCTTTAGAGGAGACAGGTCTAAGTTGAAATTTTTCAAGTTTTGAATTTATCTATATTTGAACTTGCATAAGGACAAGTTTCAAAATGACTTTCAACAGATTATATGGCTGTTCACTTACCTGGAAGGAGAAGTGTTACAATGAGCTTTGTCATATATAGAGAACTTCGAGAACTTTACCGAAAAAGATAAAAGAAGATGGCAGGATATCATTAACTTGTTTGTATTTTTCAAGAACTTTAAAGAGAAAATGGAAAAAGTCTTCGGGGATCTTCATAAAACAGACAGGGTAAAACAGTAATTATATACCTTAAAATAGACTGGCTCTGTTTTTGTTTATAATACTAAATTCTGACAACTGAGTAATATGATTAGTTAGGAGGATAGAGTATTGATGTTTTAGTATTACTAAAGGTTGAAAGAATTTATTAAGGACAAATTGACTCATATCAGACCTCGCCTGGATACACTAGTCAAGCAGATGAGGGAGGCCGAGGAGATTAACAATTTTCAATATAAATAACACATAAAAAAGAAAGAAAGAATTCTTTATTCTTTATAAACAAATAAACAAAAAGACTATATTAATGATCAAGAAGACTTAATAGACCTCGATAAGATCACAGGAGGAAGAAGACAAAATCCTAAGAATTATAACAAAAAATTACTTAAAGGAAAAAACAAATATAACCTGACTCTTGAACAATACAAAAAAAAGAAAGAAAAGAAACTCTGTTATAAGTATGGACAAGCTAGACATACTGCCCAAGAATATAATAACAAGGACAGAAGAAAGCTAAAGGAGGCCAAAACTATATTTATAATATCTTTGGCCAAAGACCATAAATCCTACGATTTAGGTAACATCTCATTGGTGGGATGGAGCGACTTTGACGAGTTACCAGAGAATGTTAGAGATTGGTCCATGGACCAGATTTTACAAAAATTTCCTACAGAAGATCTTACGACAGAAGTCTATTATAATACCAGGAGCATGATATCTTCAAGAGTCTTTTCTCTTACTGTCAGTAAGTTAGATATATTAATATTTGTTGTAAAAGAAGTGAAATAACAGGGTTTGGAAATTATTAATTTTAACAATTTCTTTCTAGAAGAATATTAGGACATTACTGACCTGTTGGACCTGTTTCTCCCAGGACAAGTTGGGGAAGAACTGATGATCCGAGAAAAGTTTCAGGGCAATTTTAATTAAGTTAACTAGGAATCCCCGAAAAGAAAGAGATATACTAGAATTTCACTAATGTATTTTTTATATACAATACTCAAGGCATCAGAACTTAACCAAAGAATGGCAGAAGAATCCTTTCGGAAAGTCTTCTGGGGTTTTAAGCTCTTTAACCACATAAAGCAAGAGGATTTTATTGCCCAACCTTACCAAACAAACAAGCCACAAGTAAACGAAAGAATGATATTAGTTAGAACAGCTTTTTACTTTGACAGAAGTTATATAGAAATTTAGAGATTAGTCAAAAGAAATATCCTTTAGGATATATCACTTTAATAAGATAAACTTCTTTAGTACAGAATATGGAAATTAAGAACAATAATTAAAGTTATATAGTTTAACTTCGAAAAAATCATTATCAACAGACTATATTATGATGACCTAGTACTTTATTCCCTGGGAGAAAATATATAACTATCCCGACAAAACTCCCACGCTTAAATTGTGTATTATGAAGACCAAGAGAAGATGTACTGGGCCAAAAAAGAAATATATCGAAAAACAATTTTCTATATAAAACATCAAAAGTAATGTTATAGTTATAAGATAAGTTATTATTATAAGTTTAATGACGAATAGATGTTCTTTAAGAAATATATCAACAACCTGTTCAACCTAAGAAAGCTTAGAGCAAAAAAAGTATTACCTCAGATGATTTAAAAAGAGGAATTTAATACAGAATTCGCTTTTAATATATTTATGGCTGGCGAAAAAGAAGTCATCCGGTTGGATGTTAAGTTTAATAACAGAAACCTTAAAACTTTAGTAGATTCGGGAAGCCAGATTAACTTAATCTTACCATAAGTCACTAAGACAATAAACATATAGACTAAAGTCTATAATCAACTTTTATGAATGGCTGACAGCTCATTAACAAAAAAAAAAGTATTCACCAGAATTAAACCTCTTATTATGAGGATTAGAAACCATAAAGAATAAATCCGGTTTGAAGTTTCCTCTTTTGGAAAAGAAAATATTATCCTAGGATAACCTTGGTTAGAATTTTATAACCTAAACATTAACTGGAAAACAAAGAAATTAACATTTAAATATTACTATAATACTAGACCAAAAGAATAACTTATGTAAGATATTTTTACTGTTGAACTTACTTAAGATAACTTCTAGAATAAACTGGACATTCTTCCGGAAAAATACTAAAACTATCGTAAGTTATTTACTTTATGACCAAAAATGTAACTTTACCCTTACACAAAGAATAAGACCACGAAATCATTTTCTAAGAAAGTATAACCCTTTTATATAAACTTATTTATAGAACAAATCCTGCCAGGGATAAAATCCTAAAAGAATGACTAAATGAACAGACCACGAAGAGCTTCTACAGAGAGTCAAGCTCTTCGTGAAGAACACCATTAATATAAGTACTAAAGCTAGACAACCCCCAGGGAAGACTATGTAAAGATTACAAAAATTTAAACAATAAAACCATAAAAAACAAATACCCATTACCTCATATTAACAGTATACAAAATATACTCATTAAAGCTAGATATTTTACGAAATTAAACTTTACTACAAGGTTTAACTTAATAAGGATCAAAGAGGGACATGAGTAATATATTGTTATTTGAACTAAATATAGACTTTATGAACTATTGGTTATACCTTTTAATTTAACAAATATATTAGTAATTATGCAGAAAGTGAATAATATAATTTTGAAATTATATTTAGATTACTTTATAATAATGTATTTAGATAATATCTTGATTTATTCTAAGATGTTAAAAGAATATAAATAATACATTTATACTATACTTAAAACATTAATTAATAACGACATAAAGTGTAAACTAATTAAGTACTAGTTCAATACAACAGAAGTGAAATTCTTAAGTAAAATAGTTTTAGACAAAGGATTTTGAATAGACCTAGAAAAAGTAAAAGTTATTAAAGAATAATTTACTCCAAAAACAGTCAAAAAAGTCTAATAGTTTAACGGACTTGTTAATTACTATAGACATTATATGACAATTTACTTGAAGTTAGCTAGCCCATTGACAGAATTAACAAAGAAAGATATACCCTTTGTTTGGGAAGAGAGGCAAGAAAAAGCTTTCCAAGAGGTTAAAGATCAGTTCGACAAAGACTGAATATTAGCTTATGCTGATCCCGAGAAACCATACTTGCTGGAAATAGATGCCTCAAGTAAGGTATTAAGTGGAATCTTATCACAAAGGGATGACAAAGGACATTAGAGGCCAGTAGCCTTTTACTCTCGAAAGTTTATTCTAATTAAGTTAAATTACAATATCTACGAGAAGGAACTCTTGGCCATCGTAGATTGCTGTAAGCATTAGAAAGTTTACTTATGTAGTATCAAATATCTATTCGAGATTTTATTAGACCACAAGAATTTAACAACTTTCATGATCATTAAAGATCTCAACAATAGATAAGTACATTAGTACAAAACATTAACATAATACGATTTCAGGATTCGCCATGTCCAAGGATCAGAGAATGCTAAGGCCAATACTCTGAGCAAGTAACTAGACTACATAGAAAGAAGTTTTAAGCAAGAATTCACCATGTTTAAGAAAGAAAGCAATACCTTATACTTTAACCATGTACAAGTATTAATAGTCACGCAGGTTATTAACGAGGAATGGCTAAAAAAGATTAAGTTAATCACTACAGAAGAGAAAGAAATCACTAAAGATCTTGAGGCTAGTTGGCTCAAGGATCAGGAATTCCCGGGCATTTAACTAAAGGACAGGAGAGTATTTGTCCTACTAATAATTACTCAAGAGTTTGTGAAAGAATAACACGAATTATCTATATATGGTCACCAAGGAATCATTAAGACCAAGAACAGGTTACAACAAGAATTCTTTATCCTTAAACTCCAGCAGGAAGTTACTAAAGTCATCAATAATTATAACGTTTGTCATAGAGCTAAAACATCAAGAAAGAAACCTGTAGGACAATTAATATCTCTTCAGATACCAGAGAAACTTTGGACTTCTATTTCATGGAATTTCATCACAGAATTATCCTTATCAAGAAGTGCCAACAGACCAGATGAAGATCATTATGACTTAATTCTCACTATAGTAAATAGACTTACAAAATACTTTATTATATTATTATAAAAGGAAATATAGACAGTTAAAAATTTAACAGAAATCATAATTTCCAGGGTTATAGTAGATTATGACATTTTAGCAGAAATTATCTCGGACAAAGATAAGCTTTTTACGTCGAAATTCTGGGAAATAATCTGTAAGAGATTAGGTATTAAAAGAAAAATTATTACAAAAAGATAAGCTCAGACAAACGGACAGACTAAGCGAATCAACCAGATCATAGGAGTTTATTTTCGTTATTATGTAGATTATAAATAATCAAATTAGAAAAATCTCTTACCAATAACATAATTAATATATAATAACACAAAAAGCGAAATTACTAAAATTATACTTTTCTTTGTGAATTATGGCTACAAAGCTTAAACCCACTTCATAAAAGCAGAAGTAAGAAACATTTCCAAGATAGTTGAACAATAAACAGATAAATTAGAAAAAATCTACAATTACTTGAAGTATAACATCAAATTCGTATAAGAACACATGAAAAAGTACTATAATCAAAAGTATAGTATGGAACCTGAACTTGAAAAAAAAAAAAAAATTTATATTATTCACAGATTTATTAAAACGATAAGACCAAACAATAAATTAAACTGGAAAAAGATTAGACTATACAAAATCAAAAAAAGATTAAAAAATCTGACATATAAACTAGAATTCCTTAATACTATACGAATATACCTAGTATTTCATACAGTCATACTAGAAAAAGTATCACCAAGATCGCTACCAGCTCTGGACTTAGAACTAAAATAAGATCCAAACATGGAATAGGAAATAGAAGAAATCCTAGATAACAAGTTAATAAGAAACAAGAAATAATACTTGGTCAGATGGAAAGAATAAGAGGAATATGGATAGTTAGACACTTGGGAACCAGAGAAGCATCTTACTAATTCTAATGAGCTCTTGGAGGAGTACGAACGGGCGAAGCAAGCCAGGATAGATCGAATGGAACATTGGCATAAACAGCGAAATCAACGTTGGAGGGGAAGGCCTCAGAGGGGCCAGTCTTGGCCTGATGAGTAGTTTCTGCTTGCTGTAACACTTTGTCTTCCTTTTGCTTCTGTTCGCTTCTCTCCTTTTCCTCTTCAGCATCTAACTCATCCAGAGAATAAAGACTACGGCAAACTATTTTAGCCTTACGCTCATCGAGCAGACATTGCTGTTTTCACAGACGGAGAATCTTCATCATAGTGTTTTCTTCTTTCTCTTTCAATTTCTTACGTTACTTATTAATAGCTTCTTAACCCTCAGATAAGGTAGCCTTTGTATTATAACTAATACACTTTTTTCGAATATACTCCATGTAACGAGATGACCTGTTAAAGTTAACCAAATACTTATAATCCTCAGCTTCGCAAAAAGAACAAAGAATCATTTCATCGCTAACGTTATCAAGATAATGAGCTAGGCAGATGTGTTTGTAATCTTTCCTTGACTCTTCGGTGTCTGTGGACTCAAGTTGACGCTTTGGGGGCATGATGGGAAGGAGGGAAGGTTTGAATTGTTGTGAGGTCTTCTATGTCCTAGTTATAAGTTTCGGGACGAAGTTAAGCTAGGAAGGGGATAGTGTCACAACCCCGTAGGATTATGACAAGTAACTTGAATATAGGGCCCTATAACTGTCGCCTTAGTTAAATAAGTATAAATTAAGACAGTTATCAGGGACCTGGTAATGGTATTGCTAATATTATTACATTACTAGTATTAGCGAAAAGATAGTATAAGTTCAACATTAGTATTATAAAAAAGGTTATACAAGTTAAAGAATAGTATTATCGAAGTTATAGTACTAACCTTTTAGTTGTACTAACTAGGTGATAGTATTATCGGGAAATTAGTACTACTTTTCTGCTTGTACTAGTTATTTGCTTATATGTGCAAAAAGCTAATACTAACAAATAAGTAAGCATGTGACAAATAGGACTGGATAGGATCTCTTGGATCCAGGACCGGATAAGATCTCTTGGATCCAGGACTATAAGGATCCAGGCGGATCCAGTCACCAATACATACTATATAAGTAGATAGTTTTACAGTAGATAGAAGTCTCGTGCTCAACTTAATTGATTTATAGTATACCTGCATTTCATAGTAACTACCTTAAGCCTTGTGAAGCTATTCTCTTGCCCTTTACCTTCATCTATCATTTGAGTGATAGATAACCTTAAACCCTTGTAGGAACGTTACAATGACTATCTTAGTCTTAGTCTTCATTATGGTAATGAATGTTTACTAAAACTTTGATATAAATAGTTTGTCTTTATCAGAGATGATTTCTTTCGGAAATCTGAATATTATGAATATTTTGTTCATAAGTATATCCATTAACTATTTTATTATATAAGTACTTTTTTATAGTATGAAGATTCTGTATTTGGTTAGCCTGTCCATGATTATTAATACTCTGTCGTAAATCTCGTTGTCCATACCTAGTGATAATAATAAGTTTATTATGAAGTCTATTATTATTGACTCTTATGGTCCTTCTAGTACTTCTAATGGTTATAATAATTTATGTATGATTTTTTGTATTAGTTTTGTTCTGTGACATATGTTGTATACTTTGACGATTTTTTATATTGTTTTCTGTAACTTAGGTATATAGAACTCTGGGCTGAGAAGTTTGTGCATTTTGGCGATTCCTTGATATTTATGCAGTAATAAGTCATATATGTACTTGATAAACTTCTTGGCTAAGGATTATGGTATATAAATTCTTTCGTTATAAAACCACATTCTTGGTTCTTCCATGGATTTCTTTCATTTGTTGTCTGGATTTGGCTCCTGGAATAAGGCCTTAGCTTTTTTGACTTTATGTTTGATAGCCTGGATTATTTTCTTTGTCTATTCTGTGTCGAACTCCTAATTTTCAGCCTTTTGGGCTAAGTAATTATATATTAATGTTTTATTTTTTTCTTTTTTAAGAATGGCCTTGGCTTCTGGTTCTGTTTTCTTTATATAATCTGGTTTTCTGCTAAGTATATTTACTTTAGCATTTTTGGTCTTCTTGATATACTTTATCTTGAAGTTATATTGTATAAGTTCCTCTGACTATTTAACTTGTTTAGTGTTTAATATTTTGGTGTTAACGAAATATTTTAGGTTATAATAATTTGTAAGTATTTTTACTTCTGATTCTAGGCGGTATATTCTCTAGGTTTTGAACATATTTATTATAGTTAATAATTCTTTATTATAGATGTCATAATTTCTTTCTGCAGGGGAAAACTTCCTCGAATGAAAGGTTATTAATCTCCATCTCCCATTGGGGTATAACTAGCTTAGGGCTACTTCTAAGGCTTCGTTTGATGTGTCCGTTTTGACTTTAGTCAGCAGTCTTGCCTAGAATATTACTAAGATTATTCTTTTATCAAACTAGTCCTTAAGTCTTTATTATACTTCTTGTTCTTTATTTTCGAATTTGAATTCTTGATTTTTCTTGGTTAAGTTATTTAATAGTACAGTAATATCCGAGAATTTGTAGATATATTTCCGATAGAAATTGTATATTCCTTTGAATATTTGAATATCCTTGACATTCTTTAAGTTGGGTTATTCTCTTATGCTAGCTATCTTCTATGGATTTATTCGGAATTCTTCTCCTGATATTATATATCTTAAGAATTTTACTTCTGTTTGGTAAAATATGTATTTATATAACTAATATTGTATATTATTATTTAATAAGATCTGTAGAACTTTTTCTATATATTTCTAGTGTTTTTCTAATATTCTAGAGTAAATTAGTAAATCGTTGATATAAGTTATGACAAATATATCTAAGTATAGTATAAGTATATGATTTATTATTCTTTGGAATGTTGTAAGTGAATTGGTGAGTCTTATTAACAAGATTAAGTATTCGAATAATTTATAACATATACTGAATGCTATCTTCCATTCATTACCCTCTGTGATCTTAATTAAGTGGAATCTTGTCCAGAAGTCTAACTTCATGAAATATTTAGTGCCTACTAATTTTTCCTATAAATCCAAGATAAGCAATATTGAGTACTAATTTTTGATAGTAATATTATTTAGTCTTTGGTAATCTATTACTATTCTTTATTTCTTGGGTCCTTTTTTCGGAATATATATTATTAGTGTTTTATATAATGTTTCTGAGGGTTTGATGTGTCCTTTTGTTAACAACTGATCTAGTTTTTCTCGTAAGACTTGTTGTTGTTCTTTATTTATTATATATAATCAGTAGTACAGTAGATGAGTTCTTTCCTTCAAGTATATGTAATAATCTTAAGGTTTTCGTGACAATAGTATTTCTGTATCTGGTAATTCCTTGAATAATTTCTGATATTTCTGATACTTTTTAAGTAATGTTAATACTGTTTCTGCATTGTTTACTTGTGTTAATGAGTTAGTTAATCATAAGTTACCTATTTTGCCGAATTCCATTATCTGGTTTATTTCTTAATTTATTTATGAGTTATAATTCTTGAACTACAGTATTCTTATGATTGTTTTATATTTATTTAGATATAATATATTAAATATAATTTCTGTTTTTCTCTGGATATCTTTATCGTTAGTGGCTTAGTCTTTACTTTTACTTAAGAAGAGGTATTCAATCTGTTTATTATTCTGATAAAATAATTTTTTTTTTTAATTCTAGTATTTAGTCTTAATTAAATAATTATTTTAAGTGTAATAAAATTGATTATATTATTGTTATTAAACATTATTGTTAAATTTTGTCTTTTTAGTTTAATAAATATCGTCAAAAAAGAATTTCCAAAAATTATATTAATTTTAGCATATTTTTCCTTGTTGTTGTCTTTGTGCCAAGGGTTAATTATTTTATTAAATTTATACTGTTTTTTTATTTTATAACCTTAATATGATATACATAGTTCGTGGTGAAACTTCTCATTATTAAGTATAACTTTAGTCTATATAATCTTATGCTCTGTTTTTATCTATACTGTCTATGTATTAGGAAGATTTTTCCATGTTAATGATATCATTATTAATAATATGATAATGTATAATGTTCCTGTCTGTAATGAGTTCAGGTTTAAATGATAATAAGACCTGGATATGACTTTTATGATTGTTCCGAAATCTGTAATCTCATTCTTAGCTAGGTATAATTTTACTTATTCTTGTTAATGTTTTATTATAGACTATATTTTGTGTTGACTTTCTTGGTTTTCCCTGATTCTTATAAACATTACTTTTTCGCTCGCCTCAGGGGTTCTTATATACTCAAGGTTTCTTTTCAGCTTATATAACTTTCTTGTTATTAATACTGATTCTGGTTATTTGTTTTTCGTGTTTTAGCTGAGACCTAATTCTGTCGTTCTGAATTAATTCTTTATTTCTTTTAGTAAATGTTATATAATATTTTTCAATATCTTTATCAGCGTTTTATGTCTGAAACCTTTCTTGATAAGTTTTGGGGCTAGATTTTCTTTCTTGGCTAAATCTTCTTTAACCTAGGCTTTAAAGAATGTTTCCTTGAAATTTAGTATCTTAGAGAGCCAGGGTTTAGTCTTTTTCCCTGGGGTATCGTTATATACCTTCATATTATTACTTTCTTGCTCTTTTTCCAAGTCATCCTTTGTGTACACAGGATATTTATACAAGATTTGGCTGACTAAAAAGTCTTTATTGTCTTCTGGCTATGACTCTGAATTGTTAAAAGATACTTGTTTTATGACTCGTCATTCTATTTTGACTTCTGCTTTAACTTTTGTTTTTGTGAATGTTTTTTCTTTTTTTGGAGTAATTATTATATTAACTTCCGTGAATATCATTTCTTTACTTTTCCCCTTATGTTTAGACTTTGGCTTCGTCTCTTCTGCATTGTTGGCTTACTTGTCTTTGAGTTTGCTGTCTTTGTTATACTTATGAACCATATATCTAGATAAGTGATATTTGAAATATAAATTCTTTTCTTTGTGTTTCTTTTATTGTTCTAGTATTAAGTTATATTTTTTTCTTTTCTTAGAATCTTCTTTGGAAGTTATATTTGTTTTTTAGTCTATGGCGTTAAAGTCTTTTTTAGATCTTTTTCCTTTTTTTTCGGAGTTTTGCTTCTTGTTGTTCTAACTTATTATTTTACTTTTTTTTATTTAATGTTTTTTTCATTAATAATTATCTGTCACGACCCCGCAGGGTTGTGACAAGCGACTTAAGTACAGGGCCTCTATAGCCGTCGCTTTAGTTAAATAAGTATTAGATAAGACGGCTATCAGGGTCCTGGTTATGGTATCGCTAGTACTATCGCATTACTAGTACTAGCGAAAGGATAGTACAAGTTCAACACTAGTACTATAAAAAGGGTTGTACAAGCTAAAGGATGGTATTATCGGAATTATAGTACTAACCCTTTGGTTGTACTAGCTAGGTGATAGTACTATCGGAGAAATAGTACTACCTTTCCGCTTGTGCTAGCGATTTGCTTGTACGTGCAAAAAGCTAGTACTAGTGATTAAGCGAGCACCTGGATTAGATAAGCGGATCCCATGGATCCCATGGATCCCAGGAGGATCGATGGGATCAATGGGATCGATGGGACTCGGAGGAAAATCACTCTTTATATAAGTAGATAGAACTTACAGTAGATAGGAGCTTCGTGCTCAACTCAATTGATTTACAGCATACCTGCATTTCATAGTAACTACCCTAAAGTCTTGTGAAGATATTCTCTTGCCCTTTACCTTCATCTATCATTTGAGTGATAGATAACCCCATACCCTTGTAGGAACGTTACATTATCTATCTTAGTAGTTTCTTTCATGAGTTCCTCTAGGTTTCCTGAGGCTAGTCTTAGCTAAGTTATCTTGTTTATTACTGCATTTTTAAGGGTTTCCTTATAATAGTATATCAGGACTTCGTCATCTTAATTTACTTAAAGAGTTAATATATAGAATTTTATATTGTGATTTTGTATTAATCTTGTTTATTTAAGCTTATCTAATTGTTTAAAAGCTTTTTGTTTCTCATTTATGTTGTTGAACAGTCAATTTATCTTGTCCTAGAAATTACTTAGATTTCCAAATAAGTTAATTGTTTTTTGTTATTTATCTTTTTTCTTCTTGATAATATTATAAAATTTTTTTATATATAATAACAAAAGTTTGAATATATCTTTTTTTAAGTATATGATAACTTAGAATATATAGTCTTACTTATTTTTGAAAGTGATTTCATTGAATTTCAAGAACAAACAAGCTTACATTTTGAAGACTTTGTACTTGGATCTGTCTCTGTTGAATTTGGCTAGTGTTGTTACTTTAGGTAGTTTGGGTAGTAAGATGACTCGTGGGAATTCTCGTTTTTTATTGTTATCGTTGTCCGATGAAGGTAAGTTTGGCGCTAATACAGGGCCTAGTACAAGGTCTAGTGTTATATACTTTATCCCTGATATAGGGCTTGCTTGCTGGCTTATTATAACGTTTTGGGGACATTTGATCTTAATCTCTTTAAGATAATGTTTAAAGTGTTATAAACCTAAGTTTTTATTTAGGTCCTATAAAGTGTACAAGTATATACTAAGTCATAAAGGGGTTAGTGAGAGTTCGGGGATCAGTGTAATATAGTATATGATTATAATTATAATTGTATAGGTAATAATTTGTATTATAAGTTGAACACAAGACTTTTATTTACTTGGTAATTATCTGTATTTATATAGATTATGAATTTATCTTAGATTATCTGGATCCTCTGGATTATCGCAATGATCCTAATGATCTGAATGATCTCTGTCACGTGACCCTGGTCCTCACGTCAGGTTCTCTGTGCAGGAACTCGCTTGCCGAGCCTCAGGCCTTCTGTGCCCCTGGTAGGTTCGTGACAAATATAATTAACTTTATTATTAAGACAAAAGTTTTTTTATAGTTAAAACTATATTATTATTCAAATCTCTTAATAACTAATCTTACTTTATAATAAACAAGTTCTTTAAACTTGTTAAACTTATCTTTATAACTTATTTAATAAAGATTATTTTTCGAATTAGAAATCTTAATATAATAAAGAAGATATTCTTATTTTTTAATAACTATAACTTTTGTATTATAACTTTTTTTCAGTCTTTAAGATTAACTTCTAAAACCTCTTTATCTGTTATAACATTGATTAGTATAAACATTCCTATATTAATCTCTATGTCTAAAACTTTTAACTTGAACTTTGACCTTTATAATTATTATAGTTATATTATCAGAGAATATAATCTTCTTTAATATATAACTAAATCATATTATTTTATAAATATCAGGATTTATAACTTCTTTATATCTTCATTATTTTTTATTCATTATAATATTCTTTAACTTTATAATTATAAGCTTATTAGCCTCTTTACCTTTTTTTGGAAACTCTTTAACCTTATTTAACCTTTATTAAAAGTTATTATCTATTTAATCAAAGAAGTTAATCATTAAAGCTTAAAACTCTAGTTATATAACTTTTTTTAACTTAATTTTTTTTAACTTAATATTACTTATTTTTTTAAATTCTTATTTAGCCTGTATAACTATTAATTAACTTTTTATATAATTATAATTTATTGACAATTGTCGGATTCTTGATATACTAAAGTAATTATAAGATATATTAAGGAAAAAATATTTATTATACTTTATATTCATACTCTGAGTTTCTTTCAAAATAAATAAGTTTAATAACCTTATTATAGTTTCATTATTATACCCTAAATATACAAATGTATTATTTATTTTCTTAACTTACTTTGTTTAATATAAATTTTTAAATAAACTTTTGATGTTATATAATTAAATACTCTTATATTAATTAAGTTCGACTTCTTTCTGTAAAAGGTTTTATATAAAGTTTTAATTATAAAATTAAATCTAAAAGAAAAAACTATCATTAATACTTTATTCTTAATTTATACAACATACTTAATAATATAATATCATATAATATATATTATTTAGACATAGAATAACCTAAACTGAATATAATTATTAGTTATCTTAATTATATATTTTACTATTTTATTCAGAAAATATTTATATAATAAAGATAATTTTAATTTTATATTATAATTAGTCAAATATCATTAAAAAGTGTCTTTAAATTTACTTTGTCCGTTATTAGCTTGTACTATTTTTATTCTCTTGTTTATACTTCTTTTTAAAAATAAATATAATTCTTAAATACTATTCTGACTTCTTAAACTTCTTTAGTCTTTAAATATCAGATTTAAGTATATTAAATAATATTATTTATTATTAATAAAAAATATTTATATCTCTTTATACTTAAAGCTTGTATTCTTGATAAATTACAGTAAAAACAACCAAAAAACTCTAAAGATTATTTATTAATCTTTTTGTTAAAAGATTCTTTCATCTTTCTAGTTAAATAGTCTTTATATACTTTCTTTTCGGAAAATTAATCTTTAAACCTCAAATTAAAGAAACTTATACTTATTAAACAACGTTTTATGACTATAATATTCTTATAGATAACATAACTTAAACAGTAATATTATAATTCTTTAGTCATATATAAATTCTTAGAAATCATTAACTTTATTACATAATTAACTAATTCTACAAATTAATCAATATAATATAAACTGTTAACTTTATTAAAACCTTCGAACAAACACTTTCATGCTCTAAATATAATTATCTTATAATTCTCAAATATAATCATAATATTAATATCATTAAGTATATTAATAAATATAAGTTTATAATTAAAGTCAAAAACAAATCATATATTATCGAGATTCACAAGATTAAGTATAATCTATATTTCTATAATTCTATAGTCTAAAGTATAAAATGATTTATTATTAACAACTTTTACAACTTTGAATATATATTAATTTTTAAAGTTCTTAAAATTATCTCTAAAACTATTAAAATACTTTATAACTCCTGAATTAACTATTTAGTTTATATTAGTGTTTATAAAAAAGATTAATTTTTTTCGATTTAATGTGATTTTATCGTAATTTATATAAAAGGTGTTATTATTATCTAAATTCTGAATAAAAATAAAAACATTTATATTTATATATTCCTTTACTTTTTTAAACTTTATATTTTTGGTTTTTTCTTTATTTTTCTTTCTGAACTTTTTATATTTTTTATAATTAATAATAAAATAACTTTTCTTGTAATAAAACTTGTATTTATTATACTCTTAGACTTCATTATTATTATTTTTGTTAAAGTTTTTACTTTGATGATTTCTTTAGCTTCTTGACTTATTACTATATTTCTTTTTTCGGTTTCAATTTTTATTTTTACTTTTGCTAAAACTTGAAAATCTTATTATATTAACTATAATTATTATATTATTAGATTTATCTAATTATTTATATATTAACAAATATATTATTATATTTTCGAAATTTTTATTATTTATTATATAAAAGTATTTAACTGTTTATTAATATTATTTCTTAAGAAAAGTATATAACAGATTAGTTAATAATTAATCTTTTGATATAGTTTTATAAATTCCAGAAAACTTTATTCTGTAAGAGTTTAACTTATTAATAAAAACTAATAAAATTTTATTTTTGTGATTTTAAGTCTTTTTGTTAAATACTATTAAAAGATTATCTTGATATATTAAGTCAGTAAAATGATTATAATTAATTAACTTTGTTTAAATATTAATAATATTCTTTTTTTAAACTATTATCTTTATAATCTCTTGAAGATAATCATTGACTAAGTTGTTCAATATTATTATCGTTAAACTAGCTCTCTTGTCTTAGTCTTTTTAGACATCCTGAGTTCGCTGAAATTCAGTTTATTACTGATTTCAGTCTTCTTGTTGAATACGACGACCAGTGAATGCTTCAGGGATTTGTGGCCTTGGTTTAATGCTTATAGTTATTTCCTAGGCATTAGCTCTCATGAGAGTAGCCATACAAGTTCTCTTGAATTAAGTGTAGTTATTTCTATTCAGTATAACTATTTTACTTCACCGGTAGATAAAGTAATCAGAGTTGAACTCGTTTTTAGTAGTTATACTTATACTTTTGGTTATACTTAAATTGCTTGCCATCTTGTACTACCCAGGCTTATAACCTGTCAGAGGTTATAGCATAATAATTAGACAAGTACGTATATAATTACTATAGGAGAGAGCTTATGATAGTTGTTATAATGGATAAACTTTACTATAAGTAAGGTAACCGAATATATACAGACAAGTATGAAATGCTTATATTACGTATGTATATCTCCTGATTCTTAATTATATAAGTATATTCTGACAGAATCCTTCTACCCAGAACTTAATAACAAGATTCTGACAGTAAAATTTTATTAGTAGTTTCCTACTAGCATAGTTCTTCTAATTAGTCCCCGCTAGTAGATTACTACTAACCGTGACCGTCGTTAATAGTTATTACGAACCTAAACCTCTACCTAGGTCCTATAGAGTGTATAAGTATATACTAAGGTTATAAGGGGGTTGGTGAGAGCTCGGGGATCAGTACAATATAATATATAATCGTAATTACAATTGTATGAGTAACAATCTGTATATTAAGTTAAGCACGAGGCTTTTATCTAAGAAACTATCTCCGAATAACTGGGGCCGTCTAAACCCACCGTCCAAACTTAACCAAATTCAGCGGTTTTTCAAGCAGTAAGTTGTTTATATATATTACCCATCACCGAAATTAATATGAGAACTAATATATCTGAGCAAACTCTTACTTTGTATAACCTTATTAAAATAGTATTTTGATTGTATCTTGTATTAGATCTCGTAAGCCCAAAGCAATGTCAACTTTAACAAACCTCCCCCTAGACCTCCAGGCTAATCTTGATCGAGCTTAAGTCTGTATCTTCTTAGTTTATCATGAAATACTTGAAGATATTATATTTAGCCCTGATATTACTTTTATTCATATTAACGACTAGGCCTTTCTCAATGGTTATATGTATGTCAAACTCTTGAGGTCTTTGAAGGAAGGAAGATATTAATATAATTATATTTTTTATTCGAGAAAGAAAAGTAAATGAACTCAGAATTATCGAAAAATCGATAAAAAGGACCAGAAGAAGGTAAACTCGTATATATGTAGTATAAAGTATCTTGTCAAAATAAGTATTATTAAGTATATATTGTGGAAGAGAGAGGTGCTAAGAGGTGTTGGGGTAGTATATACAGTAATACAATACAACTGACCAATCAGAAGGCAAGGTCTGGTAGAATAAGAGTGAAGGTGGTTGATTATTGTACGGTTGTAAGAACCGTGCTCTATATACTACGTACAGGTCACATGATACGCTGCACGTACACGTGCTACGCACGTGCCGTATATTGTTTTCCCTACCACAATATTAGTTATAACAAAGAGCTTTCGAGACTACTCTGATTTTGAACAAAATAAAGAGTTAAGAAGATTAATGAGTTCTTTGACATATTAATCTAGATTATAACTACTTACTAACTTTGAATTATTTCTTTCTTTAACCTTATATATCACGTTAACTAGGTTTTACAAAAGTTATATCAGTAACAAAAGTATATCGGAAGATATTTATGTACTCAGAATCAAAGAAAGTACTAAAGAAGATAAATTTTACAATTGATCTAAAACAATATTATAACTTTGTTCATAAAGAATAATCTTAGTCATTTTTACCTCAGAAAAAAGTTTTAATGTTATTTTAGTATTTCGAATCTCGAAATACATATATTATTATTAATAAACAATATATATTTAATAAACAGAATAATAAGATTGACTAAGTAATAATATATATTATTTAATAAACTATAACACAAATCTAACTAGTTCGTAAGTTTGTCTTTAATATATTAACAAAAACAAATATAACTTTTAATATAAATAAAAAATAATTCTTTCTTTAGTATTTCGTAAGTATTAATAATACAAACTCGACTTTTAAGTTCTTATAAGCCTTTAGTATAGCGGAATCAGTCAATAATATTCGATTTATCTTATAAATCCTTCAAGATTACTTTTTTTATGATTACCCAGAGTTTACAGTTTTTATAGATAATTTTGGAAATAACTTAAGTATTAGATTTGCCCAGAAAGCTGCCCAAGATACAATTGACCGAGAAAAGCAAGTTATACAAGAAAATACATCAAACAAGTTATAACCTAGTTTTAACTTATTGTCAACAGTTACTCAACTTTGACCTGACTACAAAGCTAACTCCTAAACGATCATTGTAAACAAAGACTGATTTTGTATAATAAAACCTACTGTTCTAAGTATTAATCAAAAGAGTGTAATACTCTAGTTCTATATTTGGTATACTACAAAGGCCATAAAACAGAGGCTTATTATAAAAAAGTATACAAAAGAATACTGTAAGAAGTTTAACTACTTCATCTAAGATTGGATTAAAGCCCCCGATCTTCAGAAACTAAAAGATACACAAGATAGATTAATACTAAATCTTAATGTTAACAAGAAAAAATATCTGGTTGAGTAGTATTAACCCAAGAAACCTCAATTCTGTTATACTTATACTTGTTAATATTACAATCTTGGAGTACACTCGACTCAACATATCAAAAGCAACCACCCTCTTCTCATTGCCAATCTTCATAAGAACCTTATAATTAACGACATTATTCATCAAATTTACAACCGTCTAGATAGTCTTATTGACGACTTTGAACAATGCCTCTCTTGAAGTCAAATCTCCGAGCCAAGACTTATCGACGTTACCTTCTTTTAACTAGTTCTTCGCCGAGTTACTCACTTCTGTCTTAAGCTATATAGTGTTGAGCTTTTACAGACAAAAGAACTCTATGATCAAGAGCTTTCGGCTGAAGTCGAAGATTACCAATTCGACCCTAAAGTTAATTATACAGAAACTTACTAACTACCTCTTCGATATTGACTTTCTTACAAGTACTGGATACTACACTTCTATCGTAAAAACAAGCTAATTCCCATTAATCTGTTTCATCCTCGTTGGCTTATCGATAGCCCCTCTGTCCTTTACAAAGGCCTGAGCTAAAGGCACTCCACGGGTTGGCCTTGGGGGCACTCCGGCTCCATAACCACCAGTACCGGACCTCACCACACATAATTCTAGCTCCCGGTCACATACAATTTAGTACTACAGGAAAAGATTCAGCAATATAATTTAATTATTGACTTAATCCAGTTACTGAATTTTATTGTTTTTATATATGCTTTTATACATACTCTAAATATGCTTTAAACTTGTACTTCTTTCACTTCTGTCACTTTTTTTATTATTTCCCCTATATTAACTTTTATACAATCTTGCGTTATCTATGACTTTAGCACTCCTTTTATACTTTTTACTACTATTCTTATAACTTTGCTAATTAACTCTTTAGTCTCCTGAATTAAGTCAGTGTAATATACTGATGATATACTGAATTGATAACCTTGTTCATGTATAATACCAGGCTCATAAGTATTACTAATCTTTTGTATACATTATAAACTAATCTTTGTGGCCGTACGCTTTGTTCTAGTAATATATAGCTCTTTCTCTATAGTGTTTTCTGAATTAAACTATTCTTCTATAACAGATAAAGCTGAACTTAAGGAGAGTTCAAAGACAGAGAGTAAATGCTTTATACTAGAATCTGTCTTTAATTTTAAGCTTATCCTTAAAGTTTTTTTCGGCCTTCCTTTTTTTTTAATAACTAAAGGTTAAAAGATAGGCTTTTGTATACTCTGAGATATGAAAGTAGATTATCTGTTATACTACTAACAGAGATGTATATTTTCAAGTAATATTTTATTCTTAATTTATTATCTTTGTTATATATTATGATAACATAGAAAGCTTAAAGATTTCTGAATTGTATATATATAACAGTTTATAGAAAGCCACTTTTAAGTAATTTAGTTATTTCTCGTTGAATTTTCTTAAATATATAATTATATATTTTATTTCTAATTATAATGAATAAGAGGTTGTCTATATAATGTTTTACTCAAAGCTTTTTACTTATAATTATTATTTTAATATTCTCTTTCTAGTATCTCTAGAACAAAGAAACCTGAGCAAATAAGTTATTAAGACTCAAATTACTTTATTGTATAAATAATTTAAGAGTATTATAGTAATCTTCAATTGATGAAATAATAAGAACTCCAAAATAACAATATTGATTAACTTAATACTATACTAATTTCTCTTTCTATAGAGTAAGTTAAGTATTCTTTATATACTGAACTATTACATCAGGATGAGTACGTAATTTGATGAGATTCGATGTATAAAATTCTTCAGTTATAAAGTCTAAAATAGTTTTACATTATTGAAAGAACTCTTAGAATATTAAGTAATATGTAATAATATTATTCTGTCAAATTAGTGAAAAGAAGAACTTCTTGGTTTTAGTCAATATATTTATATTAATATGTTATTAGTAAAGTTAATGATAAGATTCAGGAAAGAATGTATCAAGACTATTTATCAGAGTTAATTCTTTATTGGTTATTATAAAAAGTGACTTTGTAATCTTATACTTTTGCATAAACTCCTTAAACTGATTTAAAACTTATGTATATATATCTTCTTTCTCGTCTGACAATAACGTTAATTTCACTTGAATTATCTTGTTGTTTCCGGTCATTATACATATATTAAGAAGTAGTATGTTGAATTGGTTAGTCTTGTATATGTAATCAAAGAAGAATATATTAAAGTGTTGTTGATATATTAGTATTATAACAAGATGGACAAAAATAGATGAACAATATTATTCGTAGAGTTAACAGTATATGTTGGATTATAGCCCTTTTCCTTAAGTTTGGCCTTGATTTGTTAGTAAGTACTAGAGAAAGAATATAGTTATAACATACAATAACTATTCAATTTCACTTAAACCTCTTAATTCTTTCTTTTGCTTAACTCGTATAATATTAATAATATTTTTCCTAGATAATATCATTTCCTTATAATGAATGCGAAGGAAACTAAGTATTTGAGTATTCCTTATGTCATTTTGCGCTTAGGATATGATTAGAGCACGAATAGAAAGGTCTAAAGTTGTTATTCTGTATAGAGTATAAGCTGTTATAACAGTAAATACTTCATGGTTATATGTAAGCTCAATAACCTAGAGCTCTTATCCTTTTATACTTTGAAGGCCAACCATACTCATCTTATAGCCATACTTTTTAGTAGCCGATTTGTGTTTCTTGGAGGTATAAACTTCAGCCTTCTGATCATACTGACAGTAATCACTATACTTATCATATGTATAAATAACTCTATAAGATTTGGTAGAGCATATAACAAATGCATATCCATTAGATCGCGCCTAAGCTTGAATTGCTTCGAATAAGGCTTTTATATCAGGGTATACGGCTTCCGGAGGGGCTGGACTACAAGGAGATCTTATTGGAGGTGTAGAATCGCCAGTAAGAAGAGCGTGAAGTGGTTGGGAATAACTTCAATTACAAGGGCAAAAAAATTTATGGTAGGATATCCTAGGATATTAGGCATACTAACAAATTACTATGGGGGGCAGAGCCCAGGACCATCCGATACTGGTGGTTGTGGGGCTAGAGTGCCCCTAAGGTTAACTCGTGGAGTACCTCTAGCTTAGGCCTTTACAAACTGTAGTAAATTCGACTTGATAATTATGATTATATTAGGGAAAAACATATATAGAACCAAGATACAAAGGATTATATTATTAGGATAGGCGAACAGTTAATAATTGATATAACATTATCGATAGTAGAAAAGTACAAAAATTTACCTCCGGGAAAGAAGGAAACCTTTGCTCTTGTATTTAAGAAGTTAAACAACTCTCTCGCGAACTACCAAGACCAAAGGTTAGAACAGTTACAAGTCATGCCTTAACTTCCTGATGTTATAATTCAACCTAAGGTTACGTTTATACCAAGAAGAAAACATACACTAACCAGCAAAAAGGTTACCGAACAACAAGAGAAAGAAAAAGCTTAAGGGCATCGTCAAACACAGATTCAAGCCCAAAAACAGCTAAAGAGCAATACCCGGTAAGCACAAGCTATTACAGTTTACTCCCAATTTATTGCTGACATTATAACTATACATACTGAATCACAAGTTTCTAACGCTCATGATATTATCGATCTTACCTCCGAAACCGATAATAAGAGTAATAAATACAAAAATATAGACTCTGTTGAACAAAGTATATAACCAAGTACTTTCATCAGCCAAATAAGTCTTTAATTTGACTACCTTTGAATCAACCTTCAATATAACCTTCAATTCGACCTCCAATTCAGCCTTCAAATCGACCATCAACCTGACCTTTAGTTCGACATCTAATTCGAGCTCAAGACCAAGTTCTAACTCACTACCTAACTCATCTCATTCAGACTCCAAGTCGAACTCTAAATCAACGTTCGCATCAGCCTTCGAATCGACCTTTAATCAACCTCGACCTCAACCCATATCCCTCCATCAAATCGACTAACCCGTCAGCGAAAGCCAACCTCGAAACAAGCTTCTCAAAACCGACAAACCTATGAGAAGGAACAGCGGAGGTTAGCTAAACTAGCAAGGAAACCACAAACTACCGATACAACTCAGTTAGACGAGTTTAACTTACTGTTTCGTAGCTCTCAATAGTACATAGTCTTTACCGTACCTCTTTGAAAACCCTTTAGTAGTAATTTACACCATACAGAGAGGAACTCTTATGGCCGGTAGAATTCCAAAAAATCGCCTGATTTGGTAAAGTTTGGACGGCGGGTTTGAACGGCCCCGAGTCATTCGGGTCTGTAATGCCGAAGAATGATCTGGGCAAAAATAGCACAGGCCACTGTGTCTGGCAAAAGATGAAGCATGACTGTGGATATACTATTCACAGCACGTAGTACGACACTTTGCTGAAGTGCTATACTAGTTGTGTTGTGTAGGTAATTGTTAATCAATTCTCTAAAAGTGTTTCGAAGGAGAGCGTAGCATATATGTTATGCTCGCTTTGACTACCTAAACGGGACTACTCTACAGGACTAAAGTACCTTACGTACTACGTACCAAGGTTATAACCGTACCAACAATGACTATCCAGAGGACGTCAATTGCTTGTCCCGATTAAGAAAGTACTGTCAGCGAACTATGACCGTCAGTACCGACACTGGCCATTTCCGGCCTTTGTCAGCAGACTATCAGCCATGTCCGTCAGGCAGCAAAGCGTTAATCTTATGTGACTAGCCTTAATGAGTAAAACCTCACTTATCGTTAGAGGGTTTAGCCAAGAAATTTCCTGAAATGTATAGTGATTTCACAGGTGCCACTTGATAAGTACTCCAGGGCTTATAACTATATTATTCTATAATCACTATAGATAATGTAGTATAATTTAAATATAAGTTTCGCGGATTACTCTTGTACAAACTAGTTCTAGAATAAAGTTATTTCGGCTTGAAATAGTTAAGTTATAACGGTTTTACTGTTTGTAGGACATTTGGCTAGGCTAAACTTTAATATTATAGATAATCATATAATCTACAAAAAGGGGCTTAATAAGAAAATATAATAAATACTTAGTTAAACAATGAAATAAATATTATTTATAGTCAAAAAGAATGATTATATAATAATAAAATAACGTTATAATAATAAAATTATAATTATATTTAAGAATTCTTTTTTTAAATTCACTTTCTCTTTAGTTTTTATTAAAACCTCTAAAACTTCTATTATTATTATAATGTCTTAGACGTTTATCAACTATCTTTATATTTCTACTTTAACTTCTGGCTTCTTTAGCGTTAACTTTATTCTGGTTATTATTATAATTCTTTTTTTCTGGTCTTAGGAATTCTTGTTATAGTTATACCTTTTGGCTTTATGAGTATTATTGATTCTTTTCTTATTCTTTTAGTTTACTTTATTAATGTCATATATTCTTTAGTTAGTCTTTTCTTTTTGTGGATATTTATAGTCTACGAAAATTATATTTTAAATATTATTAAGTTCATAAATATAAAGGTTTTCTTAGGATTCTTCGTTGATCAGGTTAATGATTAGTCTTATACTTATTATGTAAATAGATCTGATGTATAAACAGAATATGTCTTTGTTGTTAATTATTTTAATAAAGTCTATATTAATTATTATTATAATAATTAAAGAAGTTATTGTTTTTTCTGTAAGTTATATTATTTTACGAATAAGAATATAAGGTTATTAACTATAAGATATATCTAAATATCCTTGTCTGTAATTATTGTATTACTTTCGTTATTTTTGTTATTTCTGTTATTTTTATTCTTATTTATATTAGTTTTAGTTATACTTTTTACTTTTATGTTTTTCTGGTTATTAATTTAGCTGTCATTAACAATGTTGTTGTTGTCTGTAAGTTATAATAATATTCTTTTTATGGACTAAACTGATTATTTTTTAGTGTTTATTTGTTTTCCTCTTTAGTTTTAGCTTTTTGACTAATTTGTTTATTTTTCTGTAAGTTATATCTGTTTTTTTTTTCTCTTTAGTTAGTTTGTTTTTGTTATTAGACTGATTATTATAGATTATATTTGTTATCCTTAAGTAATTTATCAAGAACGAAATAATTATATTATAGATATTTTTCAGGGTTTTACGGATATCTTAGGAAATGTTATAGATTTTGTTCATGAGTTTATAGACTTAGTTAAATAAGAAGTTATTAATAAAGAAGAAGAAGAAGAAGAAGAAGATAAAGATAAAGAGGAAAAGGATAATAATAAGATTTCGAGTCTTCATAATAACTTATAATAAATAATAAGAATAATAAGAATAACTTAAACTCATAGATATGATTTTTTTAGAAATTAACTTATAAACATAATAAGTTAAAGTTTTATAATAATTTATGGATAAGATTTAAATAGTTATTTGTCCGGGAAAACCTTTTCTTTTTTTTTATATATTTTAATGTCTTTTTCTAAGTTATCCTTTTGTAACAAAACGTTGAATTCTGTTTATATCTTATTGTTAATAATGTTGTTTAAGCCTTTCAATAAGATTATAAAGTTTACAGTCTGTTTATAATATCTTTAACTCAGAAATAGCTTATTCTTCCTTCTTACTATAAGTAATACAAGTTATAATTTTGTTTTAAATTATTTTTCGATAATAAAATTAAATTATATTTTTATTTCTTAGATAGTAATAGTTTTCTTACTTCTTTTCTAGCTTTTTTATAAGTAGTCAGTCTTTAAATCTTTCTTTTTATTCTTTTTATATGTCTTTGACCATAAAGACAGTTACTAAAGATATGAAAATAAGTAATTAAGATATTAATTAAGGAGAAGTATCAGAAAGGATAGATAACTGAGTAATTAAAACTAGTTAAACAAAAGAAGGTATAAATATTTGTAAAGAAGTTTGTAGATGATCTTGTAATAAGATTTGTGAAAATATTTAAACTGTTTGTAAAAGTGTTTATAAATATATTCATGAAAGTTTTTGTTATAAAAGGTTAATATAATCAATAATAGTTATTAAGATTTGTTCTTGAATAAAATCGTTAAGGTTATTCTGGATATTTTTTAATTTTACTTTAATATACTGTTTTAGCTTATATTTTAGCTTATATATTAATTTATTATTATTATGAAGAATAGTTTTATAAGTATTCTATAATACTGAATTAATTTTAGGTAAAGCCCGTTATAAAATTAGATTTTATGGTTTTTTTATAATTATAGTAAATTAGACTATAAACGTAAACTTGTCTTAGACTAGTTTATAAAATGGTTTATAATTGAAGAAAGGTAAAGAAGGATAATGAAACTATAAAATAACTAAATCTTATAATAAAATAGTCCGTAAATATTTTATTAGTTTAAGAAAGTTATTATTTATTAAATTATCTTCATCAAGGCTACTTTAAGTTTAATAATATTTTTGTGCTTAAGCTTTAAAATAAGTTTCTTAAGCTTTAATTCATAGCTAAATTTACTCTTTAAGATTAGAAAGAGGTTTATATATAGCTTACGAAAGGAAATAATCATTTATAAATATAAAAAATCTAGCCGTAATTTGTATAAACTAACGAAGAAGATAAGTAAAGTATACTTAATAAAGTATATTATAATTCTAGCGGTTAGCTTATAATATTTAGCTTAAAGATATACTATAAATCTTAGTATATTATATTTTTATACTTTACAGAAGATATATCTTTTTAGATGAAGGTAAACTAGTTTTTTTAAAGATAACTTAAGTTTTTTGTAATTATATAAAATAAGATAATTCCTTTTCGTGGTTTTATTTAACAAGAACTTTAATCTTATACTAATCTTATTAATGTTAAAAAGAAAAAGAAATTTTTTCAGTAATATAAAACTACTAAAATAAAAGTTATACTAAATTTCTTTATATACAAAAGAAGAAGTTTTTACAATATAAAAAGTTTATAAATTCTTTTTTTATAATTTTATTTATCTTTTTATCCTAGAGAAAAGTTATTAAACAATTATATAAAATAAAATCTTCTGAAAATGAATATTCAAGGAGAGATAAGTTTATAAGCTTTATTGTGGAAGCGATAATGTGAGCATAACAATAACGCTGGCTAGAGCATACAGGAATAGAGTTTATACGACAGGATCACGCAGAACCATATAAACAACAAGTACACAAGGTAAATGAACGAATTACTCCTTTAGTTAAGTATGAAAAGGTTGTTGGTTTACTATCCAGGGCTTACTATCAATATATATTAGCTTGGTTTAGTATAATTATTATTAATACATGACGGGTTTCTTTACTACATATGTCCTTTAACGTATTATAGATCTCTTGATTATAATATGCTTTAAAAAAAAGAAACATGTCTAAATACTCCATAAATAACTGACTTTCTGAGGACTTTAGCCCTGAGCCAAAGTCTCCCTGAGTTTTCTTTGTTCTTCTATTTCTACATCTTCATCAGTACTTTTGGAGCTTTCCTTTGTAGTAACAAAGTGTTCCTCAAATAAGTCTTTCTCGATTCTCATCTTTATTATATATACTTTATACATAGCCATTATGGCCTTCTTCCTCCATTTTGTTATATAGTTGTACTTCTCAGTAAACAATCCGAATAACATAATATTTTTCTTAATGGCTATAGCAAGGTCATCTTATCTCTGCTGTCCGATGATTGCTCTAGATAACGTATTAACACCTTTTAGCTTTATGTCAAATAAAATACGATAATTTAGTAATTCTGTTACTGGAGTAAGTATTAGGTATTACATTTTTTTCATTAACATTTTTCGGTTGATTTCAAGTATCTCCTGATACTGTACCTTATCTGGTTCGTTTCCCAAGAACTGATAGTGATTGTCTACGTACATGAACCAAGAGTATATTATTATTCTTTTGATGTTTATTTTCTCTAGTTTGAATATGATTGTGTACTCTTTGTTGAAGAATATATTTCTTTTATTTATATTTAGATATTCTTTATCATAAACTTTACTCAGTACTTCGTCGATTATCTGTTTCAAAATTGTTCTTTTTCTGTCTTATATAACCTGATCCACAAGATTATCAATATATTTATAACTTCTTTTTATCATTGATACTTATAATGATTCACGTTAATTGTATATTAATATTATATAGTTTACTTCGTGGACCATATTACTCTGGGTCAAGGTCTAACTTACTTTCCTGATTCCGAAGTCAACCTTTTCTAAGGAGTTTATCTGCTTATATTTCACTCTGGGCTTCATATACCTTATAAAGACTGGTCGTGATATCACTTTCGTTTTTTTGTCATTTCGTAGTATAATGTATTCTAGGTATAATAAAAAGTCCTGGTGTATAATTTATTATGTTATAGAGAAAGACATAATTGTAATTTACTTGTTTGTGTCTTGTAGCTATATCAGAGCATAATACAAATATAAGTCTAACTTCAGTTTGATGATTTTGTTTATTGTTAAACCTCCGGAATCAGGTATTATGTTACTTTACTAAGTGAATGTCTTTATTTTATGGTCATCAACAGCTTTTTATGTCTCTGGTGTTAAGTTCATATATCTTATAATATTTCTCTTTTTGTTATCTGTCAGAAATACATCTTTCTTTTGTATTACATTTAATGTTTTGAGGATTCTTGGTTTAAACTTCAGCCATACGTCCTTCTTTGATTATCTGGGTTCCAGTTCTTTAATCTTAGATCATGCTTTTTCTATCTTTGTTCTTATTATATATTATAGTTCAGGAGTTTTTCATGATCTTAAACTCTTCTTAATGATATTGTACTTAGCTTTTTTGACCAGTTCGTTATCGTTTTCGATTTTCATTATTTCTCTTCTGGAGTTGTTAAGATTCTGGAACAAAGCTAAAGTTTTAATCAATCTGATCACAAATTCGGCTGGATTGTCTGTCAGTATTCTATATTTATCGAATGTTATGCCAAATGTTGTAACTTCTTTATCAGTTATTATGGCTAGATCTCCTTCGATGAAACAGGCCTTGGTTAAGTCCGTTAGAGTTACCCTTTTCTTTGGGACTAGGTTTATCGGCCTTCTTCCATCGACTAACAACTTGCTGATAAGTCTGTTTATGACTGTTTTATTTGTGTATATTATTATATCGTAGAAAGACAGCTTCATCGTTCCAGACATTTTTCTTACTGTATTTGTTGTCTCCGAAATGATTGTTTTTTAGTCTGCTTACTATTCTAGTCCTTTCTAGTCTCTTGTCCATGTCTTCAGGACTTTTGTACTAGTTTCTCTGATTTTGCTCTGTTTCGTTCTTCCTGCCTTGATTATAAGGTCTATTACCTCCTTGAATATGAACTAAAACTCTTCTTCTGTTATTCTGTTTTCTAAATGCCACTTATTCTCTATAATCATCTCAAATGCCAGTTGTGCTTTGTCTCCAGATAAGATATTCTATGTTATATTCTCAAAGATAAACATTTTCAAGTATTCTAGGCAAATCATTGAGTTTAGCCTTTGTAAGATGGTTTTTAACTTTTCTTCTGTCAAGGTCTTCTTATCATTAGTCGTAATACTGAGTAAGAAGTTTATTACTGTTAGTTCTTTGTCCTGAAATATGTTATGAGTATTTTATGTATATGAAACGTGAAATAGTATAGTATAAGTTTTCTGAATTTACGAAAGAAAAATAATAATATACTATTCCTTGAGTATATATAAGATGAATAAATAGAATTCGATAAATAAAAGTAATATTTTGTGTATAATATTATAATAAAGAGAAATGTTTTAAAAGAATGATTGTCTAAAGATAATTTTTCAGATATTCCTGTCCCTTTTTGTTTTTATTATGAACAAAGTATTAAAAACAAAATTTTAACGAAAAAAATAAATATAATATACTTATTATTCTAGGCCTTTGTTCTGGTTAGTTTGATAGTTATAGTTCAGACATATTAATAGACAGAAATCTTTATTAACAACGTTTTATAAAAAGAAAAAATAATAATAATATAGTTATAGTTTTTTTATAGAAATATTTCGAACATCTTAAAGTAAAGCTTCTTTGGCTTCACGTTAGCCGGATTAAGGAGTTTTCTGCAATTCCTCACTTTTATGCTCTTCTTTTCAGATTATTTTTTGTTCTTGATAACTTTTTTTCGAATACTAATTATGAGTATTACTTACTTTGTTATTCATCTTTTCATCGTTATTGATTTAAATCATTAAATATGTCTTTTTTCAAGATATTATCTTTTCTGTTAGTTCAGTATTAACCAACTAAGTAATTATAGCCAATATGACCAAAGAATCCGTTGAACTATATAATCCTTTGCCAGGCTTTATGTCTTTGGAATAACTTTCTTCTGATGTTTTCATTTATAGCAAAAAGTTTTCTGACTTTTGTATTAACATTCTGTTATATTTTATATCAACTAAAGTCTCATATAATATCTTTGTTCAGTTTCCATATAACTTCAACAAGTTTGGGTCGATCAGGCTGAATAGAATTGTAGCTGAATATTCATTCTTAAGTCCTGATAATATGATAATATAAGTATATACTTGTCCTGGTCATTCCTCGGCCTTTGTACATTGACTTTTTCTTATGTATGGGGAACCTCGCGGACTGGTTTCACCTTTAGCCATTTCGACAGTTTTTACAAGTGATGATCATCATTAGTAATAATTCTTCTCTTTCGGCGAACAAGATCATGTCTTTTCTTCATTTGAGGACTTTGAGTAACTTTTATCTGTTTTATAATCTATTTATAATCTTCAATTATCTTATAATGTTGAATTAATACTTATTCCTGTTATAAAATTAGTTAATATTTCTCTGGATATTATAGTTAATAATCTTCTTCTATCTCTAGCTGATCTTGAGTACTTTAATTTAATGAGTGACTAGAACTTCAATACTAACATTTATCGACATAACTTCAATCTTTATAGCTTTAAGGATGAAGTGAACTATTTCCGAAAACGAAAATATACTCCAAGAAAGACTTAAGGCAAGAAACCTGCTAAAGTTTACAGTCATACTTCACTGTCCTCAGTTGTTTTTACTCTTGCTTATACTCTTTCTTCTTCTTTTGTCGAAGAGCTTTTTATATTTCCTGAGGATCCTAGATTATTCTTAGAACTTTCTTCGTCTTTAGGTCTTTTTGGTAACTTCGAGTTAATTGATTCAGATTCAGAAATATCTTTATTCAACGAATTTGATCTAAAGGTCAGTAATAATCTTTCTTCAGATTTAGGTCTAATTATTGATTTATTAGTTATTACTGAAAGCTTTCTTGAAGATGGTAGAATAGACCCAAGTATTCCTCTTTAAGTGACTACTCTAATATTATTATTATTCATTAGTCAGTTTCCTGAAACTCTTATACTTCTGTTATCAGTTGCTTTATTATCTCGAACATCTGTTCTACACTCTTCAAGCTAGACCCTGATTAACTATAACCTTTATACGTTATAAGTATTATTAACACCTGTTCCTAAAAAGTCTTCTCCATCTAACAAGTCTTCTCCTCGTAAATGTCATTATTAACTATAAAGTCACTGATGTTGATATATATAATTTTCTGTTATTCGTTTTTAGTAATAAAATGGATTTTCTTGTCTTACTTTGTCTTTTTGTCTTTTGATGTCTGATCTCCGAGAGACTTTAGCCCTGTCTTAAAGTCTTTTCTTTATTTTTGTATGACTTTAGTAAGATTATTACCATAAATTTCTTCTTTTCTGGTATTAGTTACTTATTTTCTTCTTTTATAATTTCCTTCAGCCTCTTCTTCTCTTTTCCTCTTATAACTCTCTTTTCATCTTCTGAGTTATCGCTTTTGGTTTTACTTAACTTTTCGTTTGATATATCCTGTTAGTCGGGTATTTTTTTGTTTTTATTATTATTATCATCCTTTTTTTTATCTTATTCTTTGTCATTCTCATTTTCATAATATTTATTTTTTCTTCTGAAGACTTTTAGTCTGTTCTTGGCATATATTCCCTAAAATAAAGTTTTGTTGAACTCCTCCAAATAATATAACCTTTTTCTCTTTAGTACACTTGTAATTTTATAAAATCTTATTTATCTATATTTTAATTTTACTTTTCTAGATTTGTTAATTTCTTTCAATGTATCCTAGATTAAAATAACTTCCCCTTTCTTGAGTTCTTTTGTCTTTATTTTTTTATATAAATCAAATTATTCTTTTCTATCTATTTTACGTTTTCGAAATCAATCCTTAACTTTTATTACAACCTTATCTCTTAAGTCTAACTGTCTGGCCCTTAACGTTAATAAGTCTGTAGTTGTCTTTACTTTCTCTTATTCGAAAACTCTTTAAGTCTTATACTTAACCTCTGTTAGAAGTATTATATTATACCTGTAGATTAATGTACAAAAAGCTTGGTTAATAATAACTTTGGTTGTAGCTTGATCTGCTATCAGAATGTTATAAAACTTACATCTTTATCTAGTCTTTCCTTCATTAGTTATCTTTGACAAGTTGTCGACAATAAACTTATGGCCTCTCTTTATTATTCTGTTCATTTCTGGATAATACACTGAAATCATAATATGATGTATACTAAACATTTTTGTAACTTGTTTTACTTCTTTTTGGTTTTCTGAATCATCATTCATAACTAATCTTTTAAACATTCTATGACAACAGATTAAGTCTTCTCGAATAAATTGTGCCATATTTCTCGTATTCACTTTCCAAAGTACTTTTTCTTTTACTCAGCTAGATAACTATTCTTTAGCTAATATTAAGTAGCTATATTTGTTATTCATAAGTATATAGACAATATTTATATTAACAATCTGTCACAGATATACTGAAAAAGTAAAAAATAAAAGTTCTTGTATTTGTTTTATAATTCTTTTCTGACATTCTTCACAAGTTTCGTAGTATGATTTGACTTCCTGATACAGTCTTAGTTATTAGTATTGATTAACAATTTTCTGATATGTTTTATTATATCTCTGGTAATCACTTTCTTTGTGTAATTTTTTTAGAATTTCACTTTTCTCCTTTTCTGCAATAATCACATAAGTTCTAAGAATAACCTTTTCTGCTCTATGATATAGGATTTACTTTATTACCTTATACCTCAAAGCTTTATTTTTAAATTTCCGGAACTTTATTATATTTATTCTATCTGGGCATTTCAAAGTTAAGAAGAACTATATAATTTTATAATATTTTTCCAGGTAATTTCTATCAAACAACTTTTCAAGTTCGGCTAAAAATACAATCACTCTTAAGCTGTAAAAGTTTTCATCGATCCAGTTATTCATATTTTTTTCTGGCTCAACGATTTCATGGTTAGCTTTTGGTCACCGAGATAAACTGTCCATAGCCTTATTCTTCTTTCCTAGAATATACTTAACATCAAAGTCAAAAAGTCTAATCCAAGCAATCTATCATGTTAATAATGCTTTAGGAATATCTGATATAATCTTATTTAACTGAATAACCAAAATATTCGTATCTGTTTTTATTACAAATCTCGTTTTATATAACTATAAATAGAACTTCTTTAAAGTTTTTAATAAGTCTTTATATTCTTTTTTGGTAATATTATACTTCGTTTTAGTATTATTCTAAAGGCTACTCTTATATTGACATAAATGTCTCATTTCATCTTTTCTTATTTGTATCAAGATAACTCTTTATCTTGTTAAAGATATGTTTATTATCAAAATGATCGTACGGCCAGAAATGTAATTTATTCGAATTAGTATAAGTGCTATAGTTAATGTATACTTCAGTTTATCCATGGCCTTATTTTGTTTTACTCCTTATTCGAATTTAATACCTTTCTTTAATAATTTGTATATCAGGAGTATTACAACAACAAAGTCTTTAATCCAGATTCTGTAATAAACACAGATTCTCAAGAATTCTTTTACTTCTTTCTTGTTCTTATACCTCGGCCAATCAAGTATTTTTAAGACTTTGGCACTGTCTGGATACTTCTTGTCGATATCGTACATATATCTCATAATCTTAATTTTTTTTATTCTGAATTGCGATTTTGGACTAATTGTTGTTCCTGCTCTTTCCAGGTTACAGAGGACTTTATTCAAGCCTTGTACATATTCAAGCACAAATTTTCGGATTCTAGGAGTGACTTCTTCATTATCATAAGTCATAGTAAGTCTTTTAACCAGAATATCGTCCAAAAAGGGTTTGTAGATATGTGGAATCAGATTTTGTAATATCCAGGTGATTATTCGCGCGAACTAGGCCACAGAATTGGTAGCTTTTTATGGTAATCTCATGAATCTTAACAATCCTAGAGGAGTTATAAAGGCTGTTATGTCCTGGCTTTGTTCAGTTAACAATATTTAGTCGTATCCAGAAAAGAAATTCATAAGAGAAGTAATCATATACTCTGTAAATTCTTTTGTAAATTTGTTTGCTGAGGATAGTAAATTCATATCTTTAATTATGACTTTGTTTATCCTTATGACTGTATTAATCAGTCGATAGTCTTTATTCTTCTTTTCTACCAGAAATCATCTGTTTCTGTAAGGTTTATAACTTCGTTCTAGGACTCCTTGATCGAGATGCTTTTGTATTATTCAGATTATTTTCTTCTTTAATACTTTTGATAACAGAATGTTTTTGTTTTATTAGGTTATATATTCAATTATTTAGATTTTCTGTAATAGTATAACTTCAGGTTAAATAGTTTTTATATGAGAAAAGTCAAATGTTATAACAATTTCTTAGTTAAACAAAAGTTTAACAAATAGATTTTACTTTTGTTCAGTTAGTTTATCTCTGATAATCAGTTTGTTTACTTTTTCAGGGGTTAACCTTTCTTCTCTTTGTATGTTAGAAAATTTCGGCATAATTTAATAATTATATTTTCCAGGGGTGACAAGAAGTACTTTTAACTTCTTCAGTTCTTCTTTCTAGTTATCAATACTTTTAGGCTTACTTTTATCCAACTTTCTTAAATCTACTAGCTTGATTTTCTAGTTCTTCCTTTTGTACATGGTGAGAACCTGAGCTTCTGACAATACTTTCATGACTTTAGAGTAATCTTAGTTATCGTGATTATATATCTACATTATCCTTAATTCTATTTCATTCTGTTTATCCGGAGACTTTGGGACAGGGCCAGAGTCTTTACCTTTTACAACTTTAGTTCTCATTCTCAATACTTATATTCTTTTTTGGCTTTTAATTTCAGAGGCACTTATTCTATTAGTATTCTGCCCTCCGGAAGTACTGATTACTTTTTTTCCTAGAGTATCATTATATTGACTTATGTACCATAGACAGGGTGTGTCGAAACTTTAAGTTTTACTTTTTTGGTAATATCTTAGCCATACAATGTAATATATATATTATTATCTTTAGTCCATATTTTTATCTATATTTTTTATATAAACGATATTCTTAGTATTAGTTCTGACTTTACAATATTTGTCATAAAAATCAAAGTTATTATTATTATACTCTTAATTCTTATCTCAACATTATCGTATACTCCGTCAAACTTCTTGTACTCTCCAGTTACTGAGACTAACATCATTTCTGGGTTTGGTTACATAGGTAACCTTGCTTTTTATATTAAATAGTTAATCATCACATTTATCTCTGCTCTAGTGTTGATTAATATTTACCATAAAACGGAATCCCTGATCTTTACGTTAATCTTTAGAGTTTTGGCCATGTATTATCTTTTTAGACTTCTTTTGATTAAATTGACTTTCGTTTTTGGCTCCGTTTTTCGGTACCATTAATTTCTTCTCCTGAACATTAATTTCTGTATTAAGTTTGATGAAGACAAGATTTTTCTGACAATTAACTTAATTTTCTGATCTAAAATCTTCCCAAAGACTGTTTCAGAAGAATTTATTTCTTGTAGTTTATCCTGGAAAGTGACCTTCTTCTCTCTCGTTAAACGTCCCCTTAAGTTTCCTGCCGGTTTTGAGATTAAGTATTCCAAATCCATCTCATCGTCCTCTTCTTTTATTGTCACAGGCTTCTAATTCCCTAGTTTTGATAATTTCGGTACTACCAACTTCTGCTCCTCTTCAGCCTATCACTTTAATACTCAATTCTCTGACTATCACCTCTTTTCTTTCTTCTCTTTTTTTACCTAAATAATAACTACTTCTACTTTTATAAAGTCTTCTGTTTTCATGAAATTATCGAAATCTAATTTATCATCAGAGAATCTCTTATCGATTATAATAAATTGAACTTTCTGGCTTATCTCTGTATCTGACTTCATATTAACAATCACTCTCTATCTTCTGACAATCTTTTTTGGCGTTGTTCTTCTGTAGAAAGTTATCAGTTAAACCTTAGGACTATACTTTCCATAATAAAGTCTTCTGTACTATTTGTGGCATAATCTTATTTCTATGTTATACCTAAGTTCAAGGCATCCTCGTCTTTGGTACCCTTCTTCTCTACAGTAATAACACAGAAATATGCCTTAAACCGTCGGATTTTGTCCTCTCCTACTGTGTTCTCCTTTATAACCTCCTCTGTATCTTCCTCTCTTACTCGTAGTAAACCTTTATTGGTTCACTTACACTTTTTGCTAGAAAGCAGATGTCTGAGTTGTCAGTAATGTGCCTAGTTTCAGTATTAAAGCTTTAAAAGTCTTTGTCAAGTTTTCCATGAGTTTATCGTTTATCTCCGTTGTTTGATTAACTTCATTTAACCAGGTAATAAGTATGACGGGTAGCTAGAACTTCTTATCCTTCGTAATCTTTGATATTTGATCAAAGTACTGTATTACATCATTAATGTTTTTTTTCCCCTTAGGGGTTATTTTCCATAAATCGTATAATATTGTTCTTGTTGTTTTAACAGATGAATTCTTGATAAAGCTTGTCGAAGTTCATTATAGACTTATCTCTCTGATCGATTTCTGTTGTATTCATCAGTTTGCGGCTCACTTAGAGAGGTAATCTTTATAAGTAGTATAATCCCATTTTTTATTTAAATATTTCGCCGTTGGTTAATAGTTGTTTTGCTATATGCCGGTAGTCACGAGAATAAGCTCTAAGGTCGTCATTTGTTGTCCTCTTCTTCAATTTGAACATTATTAAATATTTAAGAGTTAATTGTTATTGTCTTAAGTCTTGTTTTTGGAATGTTTGGAATAAGGCTTTTTTAAAACTCTTTTAATTTTTTGTCATTTACTTATCTATATCCTTTATGGTTTTTCTGGCCTTAATGTCATAATACTTTGACAGAGTATGCATTTTCTCTTTGTCTGTCATTTAGTACTCTTGGACATCGAATTCGTCTTTTAATAGTTTTACAAAGTTTATAACATTCGTTTTCTTGAAGAATAGTATTCTTGACAGAAACTGATTTCTTGTGTTTCCTGTATTCTAGTTAGTCCTGAATTAAGGCCATTAAGGCCGATTTTCTCTTATTACGACTCTTTTTCTACTTTCTTTTTCATTCTTCTGTAATAATCTAACTATATCTTTAACGTTAATTATGTTTAAAAGGATTTCTGTGTTCTATGTCTGAATTACTGAAGTTCTTGGTATAAAGGATTTTGGTATAAAAATAATATCTAGCAAATTGTTCTTCAGTAAATCTTCGAAGCTTTAGTAACTCAAGAATATAATTAAATTCTTCAAAAATAATATTAACTACAAAATAAACAAAACCAAATACTTTATAGTTTTAAATCTTTCTTTTGTTGTTTCTTTAAATACTTTTGCTATTTCTGAATTATTTTTTTCTGTTTTTCTATGATCTCTGGATCAGTACCTCCTTCTTCGTAAGACTTTTCCTCGTGCTGTTCTTTTCTTTTTTTTTTTTTCGATAATCTCAATAGCTACCTATTCCTGAAGACTTCTGGATAAAGCCAGAGTCTTTGTGCTATCACTTTTCTCGTATTCTTTTTCTGATCTTTTCTTCTTTGCTGAACTTTCTTCATAAACTATTCCTTTTCTGGTTCTTGTTTCAATAATTTCTCTGTTAAATAATATTATCCAGTCTTTATGTAATCTCTTTTCAATAGTCTCTTTCTTGACTGCCGATCTGACTTTATTCCCTTTTTCAAGCACAAGCTTAGTTCTCCTTCAGCTTTATTCTGACTTAATTTCCGATTCTCTCAGGGTCTTTCCGCATGTCTACTCTGGACAATGTCTCTGTTTTATGTTCATGGTTCTTATTATCAACTTATCTTTTTCCTGGCTTTAAGCAAACAATATATCTCCTTACGTTAGTCATCAATATAAAAATGATAATATGAGTATAACAATAATACTGGCTAAAGCATACAGGAATAGAGCTTATGCAACGAGATCATGCAGAACTATATAAACAACAAGTACACAAGGTAAACAAACGAATTACTTCTTTGGTTGAGTATAAAAAGGTTATTGGTTTATTATCCAGAGCTTGTCATCAATATATACTGGCTCGGCTTGGTATAACTATTACTAATACATGACAGGTTTCCCTACCACATTATTTTATGATAATTTTTCTCGTAAAGAAAATAATAATAACCAAAAAAGAAATCTATATATGTTTATAAATTCTATAAACTTTGAGTTAAATTATAAAAAAGGATATCTTAGATTTGTTATTATTCTTCAAGAATATATTTAGCTTAAATATTATAATACTATGATTATAAAAATTCTCCTTGTTTAACTTAACTTATTAATGTCTTTGTTAGTTAAGGAATTTATAAATTGTTTTTTTATATAAGTTTTTTATATTATAATTTTTATGTATAACTTAAAGTTTTTATAACTTTATTATGATTATAATATAAGTATTTATAATATTTCTTGTCAATAAAAGGCTTTTTGAGGCTTTTTTTATAAACTTTTTTTCTAAAGTAAAATTTAGAGAAGGAATATAATTCTTATAATTAATTATAACTAACTTTAGGACTTTTGATAAGGATATCTGTAAAACCTTTAACAAAAGCTAGGTTTCCGTAAAAGTCTTAGTGTCATGACTTAAGGTTGATAGCCGAAATTTACCAGTAAAATTATACTAGTGTAAGCTGGCACGGACTTTATAACAATAAAACAAAAGACAATAACAAAGACACCGATAAGAGTAATCGTAACTAGTAATACTTTACCAGAGAGAATAGACTAGTTAAATAAGACTAGTAAGAAAGCGTTAATAGAATTTTACTGTTAGAAATCTATTGTTAAATTCTAGATAGTAAGAATCTCCTAGGCAGCTAGGTCATATGATAGACCTTAAGGATCTAAGGGTTTTATAGATTATACACTTATTATATAAGTAGATAAGTTTTACAATAGATAAAAGCCTTGTGCTCAACTCCATTGATTTACAGTATACTTATATTTCATAAGTAAAGTTTTACAAATTAAGTTTCACTTGCTTCCTTGACCTCTCAAGCTTATTATTTGAGTAATAGCCATATCCTAACGTAGGAACGTTATACTTAGCTTTGTCTTATTCTTTCTTTTTTTAATTTATTCTAGAATATAGTTTATAGTTTATTAGTAGTTTGATGTGTTAAAGAAGAATATTCTCCTTTAGTTATATAACTAGTTTATTAAAAGTTATAAGTTCTTTATCTGGTCAGATGTAAAAGTTATTATCTTCAGTAATATATGAAATAAAGTATTATTTTTAGTAATAATTTATAAATTAACTTTATAAACTATAAAAAAGAAGGGTTAATATATATCTGTTATTCTTTCTGTTTACTGAAATAAGACCTGGTCATATTTAACGGCTATTTATCCTTTTTCGTCTTTAGGCTAGTTTTATAGGTTTTACGGATTTGTTCTTTAGTTATTAAATATTGATCTAACATTTAGAATCGATAAGATTAAGTTATAAAATTAAAAAAAGAGAAGTTATACATAGATAAGTGTTTAAGGAGATACTTATTATAATATATTTATTATATAATTTATAAGTAATTTCACATTTGTTTAATAACCCGAAAATGTATAAGATAAGTAGTTATATATAATGCTAAAGATTTCGGTGAAATTTCAGACATCATTAATAAGTTATACTTATGTTAGAATATGTTTACATAATTAAGAGATATAAAGGTATAATATAATTCTTGGTTAGTTAGACTATTTAATTAATTAAACTACTTTTTTACCAAAACATTAATTTTATAAATATTATTAACTTTATTTAATTATTATTTTTAGAACAAAAAGAGAGAATGCTTTTAACTATAAATATAATAAAAAATCAATAAATCAAGTCTGTTCGAAGTATAATATGTATTTATAATATTCTTTGTATAATACTTAATGTATAATATATAAACATAAGTTTAAACAAAAATCCACTTTTTGTAAATTTTTCTTACCTTCTGTACTTACTCCCCTTTTTCAACTTAATAATATATCTACCAGGAACCCCTAGACTACCTCTAACAAAGCTCTCTTTAAGCTCTAGAAATAAAATAATAAAAAACAAAGTAATCTAGAGTTAAAGTATTAAAGATTTCATATAACTAAGGTTATAATCATTTAATGGTACGTTTTGTACTTGTCAACGTTGAAAACCAGGTCTTTTATATCTTTAAGTTATACAATAATGTATTTTTCTTATTAAATATCTATGACTAAAGATTAATCTTCAGAATTATATAAATAAAGCTTAAGATAACTATAACTTAATTAATATATATGTTAAAAGATAAAGTTATAACGTTCTTATGTTAGGGTTTGGCTATTACTCAAATAATAGGCTTGAGAGGTCAAAGGAGTAAGTGAAACTTAGACTATAGAACTTTATTATAAAATGTAAGTATACTGTAAATTAATTAAGTTAAGCACGAAGTTCTTATCTATTGTGAGTTTATCTATTTATATAAAGAGTGAATTTCCTTTGAGTCCTATTGATCTCATTAATCCTTCAAGGATCCATGGGATCCATGAGATCTGCTTATCTAATCTAGGTACTTACTTAACTGTTAGTATTAGCTTTTTACACATACGAGCAAATCGTTAACATAAGCGAAAAAGTAATATTATTTCTCTGATAGTACTTATTACTTAGTTAATATAACCAAAGGATTAGTACTATAATTTCGGTAATACTATTTTATAATTTGTATAATCTTTCTTATAGTATTAATGTTGAACTTGTACTATCTTTTCGTTAATATTAGTAATATGATAATACTAGCGATACTATAACCAGGTCTTTGATAACTATTTTAACTTATATTTATTTAATTAAGGTGATGGTTATAAAGGCCATATAACCAAGTCGTTTGTCATAACCCTGCGGGGTTGTGACAAAAGTTAACAAGAAGATTATATACTGATTTTTGAAAAAATCTAGTATACAGAAATAAAGATATACAAAATATATATTCTTGAATTATACTTTAATTATTAAAAGACTAGAATAAAGCATTAATAATGATAATATAAAATTAGTTTATTAAAAACGTTAAATCTAGTTTAACAAGTATTTAATTAAGTATAAAAAAAGAAATAAGTAAAACTTTGTTTTTAAAAAACGAAATTAATATAACATATTACTTTCAAACAACAATTACTCAATTAATCAAGTAAGTCAAATTCTATAATCATAAACTATTCAAGGCAAGCCTACAAAAGGTCTAACAGTTATGTTTTAGGTTATATTTGACTTTAATTGTTATACTGATCTGATAATTATGAAGAAAGACCTTGAATCAAAGTATAGAAAAATAACTTTTCGACGATATCTTAAAATATTTAAAGAATACTTACTTATAATATTTAACAGTAATTTTATATTCATATATAATAACTTATCTGTCTATATAACTCATATAATTAAAGATTAACTTATTGAGATAGTTATAAACATAGCTGATTAATTACTTTACTCTCTTGACCTAAACTTTATCAAGAACCTCTGGAAAGTACTCAAAGCAGAAATTATTAAGATATACCTTAAGCTTAAAATGCTCAAGGATAACGAAGATACTAAAGAACTGTTGATTCAAGCCACAATTAAGGTATAAGAGATTTTAGATGTTAATATACTAAATCATCTAATAAATATTATGTAACATAGGGTAAATATGATTATTAAGGTTAACAAGTAATATACTAAATATTAAATCAAAAGATTTTCAGCTCAAATAATTATTATATAAACTTTAATATATATAGAATTTATTATAATTATCCATTTTTCAATTGAATTATAATTAGGTAAGATATAACAGTCTGAAAAGGGGGTGTTAAGTTAAGGAAAATGCTATTTTTAGAAATTATATAAACTTATGTTTATTCACTGTATGTTTAAAAGGTTAAGTCTAAATAGTAATTATTTACAACAAAAGTTTCAGAATAACTTAAACAAAAAAGTAATTAAAGTAATAAATAATTTTTATAAAAAAGTATAAATTACTTTTTAGACTTTTAAGTATATAAGTAATAATTAATTTGTTGATTTCTAAGTATAATAAATTTACTTTTTTATTTCCTGTAAGTAAGAATTAGTTTAATGATTATATAAAGTATTATCTTGATTTCAAAACCGAATATATATATTGATATAACTATAAACAAGTTAAATACAAAGATCTAAAGATTATTTAATAATAATTTAAGTAAGTATTAGTACTTAAAGTTAAATATAAGATTTTGAATAAAGATATCGATAATTTCGATAAGACTGATTTTGTTATAAATATAATTATTATTATTAAAGTAGTTATATTTTCTGATTATTTTAGTAAACTTTCGCTTTTATAATCTGGTAATAAAGAATAAATTACTGTAATTAAAGTAATAAATATCACTGGATAAGTAATATTATTTGTGATTATTCTTAAAAGCAAGAGAATTCTTAAAAGATGATATAATAACTTATCACAAAATTAGAGACTTACTATAAGTAATAATAGCTAGACGAATAATGAAATTGACTTTGAATAGTTTCAAAAAACCTTTGATTTATATACTAGATTTTATACAAAAAATTAATATTATATACTAATTCTTGATGACTATAAGAGTTATATAACTTTTTAATTTGACTAGTATTACCTTCAGAACAAGATAATTATAGCCTGTATACTTTTATACTTATCTTATATCCTTTAGCCTTTAGATATAAGTTGTTTTATTGTTTTAAAGTAATTATATAATACTATGATAAAAGGCAAAATATAATAATATATTTACTATATTAATAAGCTTGATTTCTTGGATATATATCTAATTGTACGTCAAGTTACCTTTTTAGCGAATAATATTCGTTAAGGATCTACAGAAACAGGTTTGATTTTATACAATCTCAGTTATATATTATCTAAATTATATATAAAAGTAAAGAAGATTATTACTTCTCCTAGGAATACTTATAATAATACTGATATACTTTAGGCTCTTAAGATATTTCACAATTCAATTTAATTACAAAAACAATATAAAACGATTTAATTTATGTTTAAACAATATAGAAATAACCTTTTTACATTTATCAGAGTAGTCTTACAGTAATTGATTAAAAGGTTCAAAGAAGTCTTGTATAATAAGATATTTTTGACCAAAGAAATATAACAATTAAAGGACATTGTTCAATCTTTACAGCAAAAATCTAAAAGATCTAAAAAGTTAATACCTTAAAATGGCTTATTAACAGCAGAGAAGGCCTAGTAAGCACTTCAATTACATACAATAGCTCAGGAAGAAGTGGTAAAGTCAAATCCTTTAACATCTGAAGGCAATTTGTCAGCACCAAAGCGATGACCACCAAAGTGCTCAAAGTGTAGAATTATAAGCCATAAAAGGAACAAGTGCCCTAATTTAGTTAATAACTAGATATATTGTAATATAGGCATTAATGGTTGAGTATTCAGTATTTTAGATTCAGATGGTAGTAAAAGTGGCTCGACCGACCAAGGAGTCCGACCGACCGGGAATTACGTTATACACATGATTTAAGTGTTTCATATTTGCCTGTATATATTGAATGACCTTACTTGTAGTAAAGATCATTGATCATAACAACTATCATAGGTTCTCTCCTATAGTAATTGTATGCGTGCTTGCCTAACCATTACGCCATAACCTCTGACAGCTTATTCACCAAAAGGCCAGCAAAGTCGAACTCCCACCTGTACGTGGTACTGGCTATGAACCTATAATCATAATGATTATAGAGCCAACGGGAGACTAACGTAATCGATGGAGTTGTTGGTGGCGTTGTGGTTGTCTCGACGGTTGGTTCCCGGCAGACATCTCAGTAATCGATCATAATCGATTGTTAACGCTCTTAACAATCGATACTAATCGATCTCGATCTCGATCACGGCCACAGTTAACAATCAATTGATCGATAAGTATCGATAATCCTTAAATCAATTTGGATATTATGTAAGAATAACGTAACCTCACGTTGGATGTATGTTATTACGACGTAACATGAGACATCTACGTTCTTCTTAACATTTCTCTTTCTCTCTTTGAAAACAATATATACAGTATAACAATAGATTACATTTAAACATATTAACCTCGTCTATTAGTATGAAAACGTCAGACTTTACCTATATCCCATAAAAACAAAAAGTTACTGAATTGAATTTTATTACCGTCGTAAACGAATCTCAAACAAATTTTATCAACGTACATATATATATATATATATTAATGTCTTCTTCAGACGATTCTTCGGTCTTCTCCGATGTACCTACTATAGTCATACTGTCAGAAAGTATATCATAGGCTTTTAGTAATAACTCTACATTATCTGAAGTACTTTCCGAACTCTCCACCACCCATCGTACTATAAAGAGAAAGAGACTAAAAGCTAAAGAGACATAAAAGCACTTTCGTGAGACAGAGGATAATAAGGCATGTGCTAATCAAAATAATAAGGTTATTCGTTACTGTAAGAAGTGTAAATCATAGCCTACTACTGTCACCAACAACGTACAACGTTACTTTGCAAACGTACATTATATATGTGTTGAAGAAGACTCTCGGCTTAAGCAAAGACATCATAATTCACTCAAAAACGCCTTCGTACGGCAAGAAGAAAAGAGACAAAAGGTAGTAAACCAGAACGACTACAATACCTTACAGAAGTATATCAAACACGATGTATTTCGGGAGGCACAGACATTGCTCTCTACACGTAGGCATCTTCCTTTCCACTTCATAGCTTGACCTGAATACCAGGCACTTCTTGTAGCTATTAATCCAACTGTTGAAGAGCTCCTTGTTGATAATTGTAACACAGTCGCCGATGACCTTAATCGTGTATATACTACACACAAGGCAAAGTTGAAGGAATTATTGAAAGAATCCCGAACGCCTATACAGTTCTCTATTGACATATGGTCTTCGCCACATCGCAAAACTTTTATCGCGATACATTATCAATGAGTTGGTAAAGATTATCAGCCTCGGAAAACTTTACTGACTCTGCCAGACCTCTGTCGATCTCACGCTGGCACAGCCATGGAACCTCATATTATACGGGCCATTAGAGACTATGACATAGTAAACAAGATCGGCTTCTTTACCGGCGATAATGACACGAAAATAAACACATGTTTACGCAAACTTGCACAAGATCTCGAGACCGAATACGGCATTGATTTCGATCCTGTCCTCTCTCGTACGCGATATAATGGTCACATTATCAACCTCTCCCTCCAGACCTTCCTCTTTGCTAGTAATGAAGAAGCCCTGCAAGCAGCAATTGATGAGGCTATAGAAAAGTCCAATGATATCACTATTATTAAGGTTTTACAACACCAAGTTAAGTCAAAGAGTAAGAAAAAAGCTAAAAATGATCAATCTGGCTGGCGTAGCATAAGCACGATAGGTAAACTCCACAACATCACAGTCTTTATTCGTAACTCAGATATTCATGGCGATGTGTGGGACGATATCGCAGGTCGGTCGCTCGACATTAACAATGTGACTCGGTAGAATTCGTGGTTTTTACTGCTTGATAAGGCGATCAAACAGCAAGGCCCTCTAATGACGTTCTTACAACAATACTATAACAAACTACAAGATAATCTGCTTACTACGGAAGACTGAGTATTGCTAAAGATAACACACGAGTTCCTTCAGCCCTTCTATGAAACGACCTGAAGCAGCAGAGAAAGTAAGCATTAATTGATCAAGTCCTCGCTAATATAGATATCCTTCTCAAGCAGTTTAAGGACAAAAAAGTGAGTAATTACTTTTATTAGCTAATCGTAACATTAATAAGTTAACTAATCCTGTAGGCCAAATATGTATGTTCTGGAGGATGACGAGGATAATGAATTTGAAAGATTCATCAATATGAAGCCACAGAAGATGATTACGAAACTACCGCTCGAATGATGGACTAGAGAACAACAGCGACTAGAGTATCCTCGCCTTTATCAGATAACAATAGATATCTTGAGCGTACCTCCGATGTCAGACGATCCAGAACAGGTATTTTCCGGAGCTAAACGTACAATATCATAGGATCGGGCACGCCTATCACCAGCCCACATTGAGCAACTTGAGTATTTAAATAGTTGGATGCAGAATGACTTGATTCGGAAGCTCTATGTTATTGTTGAAGGAAATAGAGTAGAAGTATCAGGTGATGAAGGGAGGACTATTCCTCCACCTAATCGATAAGCATTATCGATCTAATAATCGATGTCGATCGCAGGTCTTAACAATCGATTAATATCGATCCAAAGTCAAAAATCGATTGATCGATTACTGAGAAGTCTGAATACAGGTATGTAGTGCCCTTTTAGGCTTAACGGGCGGAATAGATCATTGATACTTGATCACCATCGAAATTCAACTTTCTAGAATGGACGTCTACACGCAATTCTACTTCGATCGGTGACGTTATGTGTTGTTTTCATTTAGGTTTTGTATTTCTCCCCTTACCTGTATTTTCCGATTGCACTTACCCCATTGCTTCCATGCCAGAGTTCCATTTGCTCTTAATTCATTCCGCCTTCAATCACGAGAAGTATCTATTCACAAGCATATTAACATCCGTCATCACTCGTTCCTCTTCTCCAACCTGCTCTGATAGACGTCCCACAATCCTCCTGCCACGGCACCTAGGTTGATATGTTCGTTCTCCCTTGTCACCTGTCTGGCTATATTTAGAAGTGCAATATGTACATCTGGGTATGTTTTCTAAAGGCTCAACACCAAATTTCGCTGGGAGGCTTTTACCAGAGATAATGAGAACATCTGCGGTATAGGGTCACTCCACAGAAGGTAGATAGTGACAAGGAATGAGGGTGTAATTTGGGCTGAGGGGACGTGGAAACTTTGAGCTAACGGGAGGAACCATGTAAATGTGGTGTGTAGTGCTGCGGTTGTTGTCTGTGCTTTGGTGATTGTCAATCAGCTCCTATTTTTTTGGCATGGAGAGAGGTTTCCAGCTCGTGGAAAGAGAGGAAAAGAAGGGATAGAGGGCATAAGGACTAATTAGCTGGCAAGATAAGAAGGATAAATACCATGAAATCATACACCAAGCTCCTCTCCTCATATCCTCCACACAGATCACTAAAATCCACTCGCGCTGCATTAAATAATACACATTCTATAACTATATCTCCTTTTCTTTTGGACCACTCTTATACCTCCTTCAATACTATCTGGAACTTTACACTCTCCATAATATCGACTGCCCAAGTCTCAATTTCGACTTGTCTCGCAGTCGGAGAGGTGTTTGACAGAGCTGAGAGAATGGAGACTCTGCTGGCCTGGAGACGCGACCAAGAGCGAGAGATCAAAGTAATACGATTGAATTTGTTCTGGGCGAAGACAGAAGCGGTTGAGTGGCCTATACCAGGACCAGAGCCTACAACAAGTAGTGCGGCTGATTTAGATGGAGACGGAGTCATATATTTCGTTATATTTGTTTTCCTTATCGGTTCATTGAGAAGGATGATATCAAGCAACCTTAAAAGCCTTCTGCTAGTGTTTATTTTGCGATGTAAGGTGATTGAAAAGGGTATGTATCCTGGAAGAGTCTTACTCAGCTTCCTAAATTATGATTACGAACCTGACAGGGGGCGGTCATGTGGCTGGCATTGGCTGGAGAAGACAATATGTACTATACGGATCCCGTGTGACTGAATGATGCCCAATTCTATAGTTGGGGAAGGTGAGTGGCTCTGTTCTACAGTAGGGTTCGACACAAATACATGTCAGAACAATTGCGGTTGCGCATATGGACCGTAAATAACTATAACCTCATTAGGCATAATCAGGAGAACCTGCTATGCGAGGCCATTCGATTGGTTGCCCCTTAGTGCAATCCTCACTATAAATTGTACGTACGTACTGTAATTGCACTATAGGATAGTTAATCCAGTTAATTCTTTCAGCTTTGTCATAATCGGCTTCTCACAAAAAACATGGAGTCCTTTCTGTATTGCAGCGATTGTCAGCGAGGCGTGGACATCTGTGCTGATGCTGATCCAGATAGCTTGCAAGCTCGGATGCTGGATCATCTTACTGTAGTCATCGTAGACATTGATGCCCCAATCCTTATATTCGCTTTGAGCCCATTGAAGCTCAGATGGTTCTGTGCCACAAACGGCGACAACACGGGTCACAGGGAAACGGTTAAGGAGGGTTTGCAAATCAACCCTAATTAATTTTCTAGTTGAGATCCTCCTTTTGATGCGAATGATGCCTCCTATATACTCTGCGCATATGGTCACAATACAAGTAAGTTCTGGAAAGGTAAGTTAACAGTCTGTAGAAGCCAACTTGGAATTTGAAAATAATGAGTTATGAGATTGAACGTTGGTCATCCGGATCCGGCAATTAGTTCTGAGCCGAAGAGGGCAATCTTCCCCACAGTGCTAGATCAGCTGCAGTCCTTTGATGCAAGATTTGATTGGTTAACGCTGCAATTGGAAATTTCTGGGTTGCCGTTTCCGTAAAAGAGAAAAGGTTATTTCCTATGCAGCAACGCAAATGGCAACATAAAACAGCTTCGCTATTAAGACTGCTATATTTTGTGTAATTAGTTTAATCCCGGAGACATCTCGGGCTCGATTTATATTTTGTTTTCTAGACGTATGATTCAGGTAATGGATGATATGAAGGTGCTGAGAATATCATGCAACGTAATGACTTGAGACTATCCCGATGTGACAGTGAATAGTGAAAGCTGAGCAAATAAGCTGCATCGCATCTGGACTCTTGTTAGGTAGCTGTATTTAGTCACGTGAATTCGATGATCAGGGTCACGTGTAATTAGATGGGCAGCGTTAGTTATGTATCGTACAGGGAAAAAGGGTTGTAGTTGGCAGGATATCCCGGTAAGATATTCCAATAGCTTGTCTCAATTCCAGCTAGTTCATCGAGGTTATCTAGCCCATCTCAGATTATTGGAGTTTGAAATCGCAGCTCAAATCGGTCTCCTTTAAAACCCATAGCTTCCAACATGCAGTCGGGTTATCCGAGGCCTGTACGGCCACCCCCTATCATCGAGTGCATAGCGCAAATCTATACCCCCATAACAACACAAGATCCACTTCCATGCCGGCACTTTTGAAGACTCAATTATAGAGCGTGCCCAACATGCAAGGGCACCAGTAGATATTACAAGAAGTATGACAAGGGATCATGCTCCAATCTAGGGCTGTGTAGAATTACTTTCCATCATTGGTAATTATTTCACTCCTCGAAGTCTTGAAATTTCCTATAGGAGAGGTCATTACTGAAATTGGTCCATCGGCATGAGTATCTTCCTCCAGGCTCCCTGCTAGTTAAAGGCAAGGGCTACTCCGTACGAGGAAAGCATTACAGTAGTTCGCAAGCGATTGGTCTATCGAGTCACAGTTATTTTCTTGAATGCTAGCTACGCTTACTCTCTCACCCCTTATGTGTAGACACACGTATAATGTGGTCCCCGTAAATTTAAAACCGTGCAATATCCATAGTCAGAGGGAAAATACCTAGCTGTGGTCGTGTTCCATTAGCTTACCATAGTCATACTCCCCCTAATTTGTGAGCCCCGACGAAGGAGGGGATCTCCCACCTTTTTCGGGGCGTTAGATTTTACAGGCAGATATTTCATCCATACTTCTTATCCCATTATTGGGTTCTCGTAAATCTAAAGATGATGTATTGATTGGAAAGATAACATATTTCATTATGGGGTCTGCGCCCAGTCGCTGGATATGCTAAGAACACTCCCAATATTTCCTCCAGCTTTATTGTGAGACTACGGGCTAAATATTAACCATCGAGATGGCGCATCCAGCTTCTCAGATGCCGACAAGTAGTAAGTAATAAATACGACACTGTCAGCACTTCCACCCACCCCTTTCTTCAAGAATAATTCAAAAATCATTGAAGTGCCCCCAGGAATTGAATATGATGGCAAATTTATCTATGGCCTCCTCCCAGAGAAAGCATATTCCAAACTGTTTGATAATTAGGGTCACGTATCAACGGATGCAATTCCCAATGTTAAATCACTCCCGGCCAGGAAGAGGTACTGCGATGTTTTGAGAAGTAGTGGTAATTTCTTATAGGCAATGACCGTGACGAAGATTCTGAGTGGATCGAAGTAAATATGAGATTATACGATGGCAGGGCGGCAGGGTGGCAGAGAATACGGTCCTTTCCATATACTACTGATATGGTTTGATAAGAATGCGGTCGTCACACCTGGTGGGGGTTGCAGTTAAATAGTACTTTTCGCGGACTCAAAATAGGGGTCAAAGGTGTTGGTTGTACACAGTGAAAGGAGACCAGAATATGGCTAGAGTAAAACACCTATGAACGTACAGCGAGGTAACAGTGTATCGGTAGCTCGAAGCACCTCAAAAATATATACAAATTGATCTCTGGCCTTCTAATTTACAGGCGAAAACTACTCTCTACCGTGGAACCCCTGATGGCTAGCTATACGGTGGTTGAGCCGTTCTGGCCGGCCGCTCTTGCCATACCGGCTATCGTCACCTGACAATAGGCGCAGGGGATATAAGAATTTAATCATCAATCCTAACATAATCTGTGTGCGTATAAACTCTTGACGCGTGCTCAATCCACCGGGACTATATCAGATTGCCTTTGATCCACATTGTGTGTCACATAAAGAGTAGTCAGAATCCCCTTATTTCTCGTCATGGTTCATTTTAAAAGTAGAAGTAATTACAAATTGTGGAAAGACTAAGTTGGCCAACCAAGGTACCCACTTCTCTCCCGTCGATTTGCCCTCAATTTCAGGGCCTTGATATTATATTTTTCAATTCTTAGTTATAGCTAAATGCTGGCACTACTCCTGAACCTCGGCCTGCAGCCTAGATCGTACTGCGTCCCAATCTACTGGACTAGTCAAGATATTAGGTCTAGCACCCCAGGTTTCTCCGAGTTCAGGAAAAGACCCAGTCCATGGGCTTTGAGCTGCAGCGATAACCTGCTCCGTTGAAAGCTTCTCCATACTGCGATTCAACGACTCTTTAAGATTTTGGAAATCTTCAAGTTCAACAGCACTTTTATTCTTGTTGATACGGACTAGCCCATAATGGTTAGGTCCCTCAATATATTCGTACACACAGCCCCCGGAGAAAACGTTTATCATCGGCTCCGAGTAGAGCGCCAAAGTGTTGTCAAACTTTCGAGCTGGTGCGTTTCTATCCCTAAGGTCGCTGTATCCTGACAATAAGAACGGGATTTTGATATCCTCAAGCACGACTACAAGCTCTGGTGGCGATATATACGTATCACGATCACCTAAGACATCCCATGATCGGTAACAGTGTAACCCAAGAAAATCAGCTCGTTCTTCATCAGAGCCCGCGGAGAAGTATTTCACCGTGTCCAAGAGCACTTCAGGTGCATCTGGAAGACTATATCCAACAGGCATTATTCGAGTGCCTTGAAGCTCATGCTTTAGACGGATATAAAACTTGTAGTCCCGGATAACGGCTCGAATCACTTCAGCGGCCCTTGTGTTCTCCGGCTTATAAATTACCTCCATACTTGCAAAGAAACAGAGCGTGTTTGTGTATTGTGAGAATTCATCGATGAGTCGAAAACCGCGCTCTAGTAATTCCTTCTTGTAAGAGGCCTCTGCTGCATCTCTCATAATACCATAGTTCGCGCATTCCAGGCGGAGGATGACATATATGCCGGCTTTCTTTAAAGCTTCCATTGCTGCACTATGTGACTGTGATTCAATCACCGAATAAACTAAAATTGTGTTTATTTGCAGCTTTTTGAATAATGGAATATCTCGCTCAAGGATTGGTAGTAAAGCGTCAGAAAGTGGATCGATATCACTAGTCCTTTGCGGACGGTACTGAAGTTGGTAGACAACGCCACGGACGAAGAAGCGATGATGGTTTAGACAGAAGAATCTTCCATTAATAGAAATAGGTGTTACGTCATGAGAAGCCATAATTCTCAGCTATTTAGTGACTGTATATAGGAGCAGGCCACAACGAGGATTTTCGTGTTCGAGTAATTACTGTCCAAGGGCCCTCCACTATTGAAATAATGCAAGCTGCAGGCAGCAGTGGATTTGAGCCCGGAACCTATTTACCAAAGCGCGAACCGACCTGGTACAAATGTGATATAATTAATACCGACAAGAAACGGCGTCCAAGTTCCTTCTCTACACCGAAAACTGCGACAGCAGATGTAGTTGTTGTGGAGTAGATCAAAGGGCAATGGATAGTGGTGAAGAGTTTTCGTAAACGACGTCAACTGGACCTGTTCATACGGTAATAATACGGCGGCTATTCAGGGCTTAGTGTTCGTTACACTATCCTTGTAAAGCCAACCTGATGTTATTGCGAGAAATGTCATCTACTATTGATCGTCGAGAATAACTCTATGGCTAATTCATTGCACATTTGTTTTGCTTGCTGCCTCGCGGTTCATTGAGACCATGTGGTTTTAAAATTTTAAAGCATTTTCTTCTTGGAAAGCGTTTGTATCTGGAATTATTGGAGCCGTAGGTCTGGACGGAACAAGGAAAAATTAAACGTAATTCCCTATGTATCCGGCCACTGAAATATGCCGCAAAATTCAGTAAAACCATCCCCTTGTAAACTTAGAGATTAACATATAAGATTGTATATCTTTATATTTTGCAATATAATGAGTTATTCTAATGTAATTCTAATTACTGGATTTCTTATATACTTTAGAACTTTAGAATATTATTATATGTAAAGATTATGATCATTATGCTCATATAAGGGAAGTGTTGGTTCACTAGGCACTACCGTAATGTAGGGTTGAATAGGCTTATATTGGCTAATACATCGCATGCGTATGCTTATGCTTGTCACTATGATTTAAGGAGTTACACCCTTAAATACTCTCTTACCGGATTATTAGTCGTTCCACTCCGATCGCATAGCTACCGAGCGCCAGTATGCTCCCATAATTCCTAACAACGTTGATAGGCCCTTTCTCGCAGAGTCCCAGGCTCGTATGAACAACTCAACAACAATATTTAATTTTTAATACACCTATTTGAAAATAGATTAATTTTAGTTTAAATTTCAAGTTTGTATATAGTTTACTTTATTTGATTATTAGTAAAAGTGTTACACTTGATATTTGCCTTAATTATAAGGCCATATTAAATTTTAACAATATTACCATTAACTAAATAAACTAAAGTCTTGTATTTTAATATAATATTAGTAATATTAAAAGAATATCAAATTTATATTCCAAAAATTGTATTTATTGTTGAGTTGTTCACGTTTAAAAATTGGCATTTTTGCCCTGAATCCCAGTGACCGGTGGGACCAAGTGTCCGATGGGACCGGGAATTACATTAAGCGAGCAGGTGGATTATATAAGCGGATCCCATGGTTCCCAAGGAGGATCAATGGGATCGACGGGACTCAAAGGAAATTCACTTTCTATATAAGTAGATAGTTTAGATTAGATAGGAGCCTCGTGCTCAATTTCAATCGATTTACAGCATACCTGCATTTCAAGTAACCAGAGTCTACATAGTTTCACTTGCTCCCTTCACCTCCAAAGCCTATTATTTGAGTAATAGCCAAACCCCAACGTAGAAACGTTACAAATCCTTTGATCGCGGATATCGGGACGAACAGTTACTCGACAAGACCGAGTGAACCGAGCTAATCGAGAGACCCGAGGTAACAGAGGCCGTAGCTGGAAGCGAGCTTGCTGATGTGGTACGTACCAACATAGATTAAGTGGGTCTAGTAATAACTTACTCTAACTTAAGTTACAGTAAACTTTAGTCAGTTGCTAAGTTGTGGCTACCCTATTCACGTTTGAGCCGACCGCAGAAGCTGGCCAAATCAACCCCGCATTTCGCCGCGCGGAGTCTTGGCGGACATTTAAGCCTTTTTGTGGCAAAATATATTTTAGCCCCAAACCACAGCGTCGCATGGCCGCCTACGGCATCGCGAATCGAGCGCAGTATATATCTTCATGCACTTTACATTCTCTGACGAGCCATCAACGGCGAAACCTGGTTCTAGCTTATAGCAAGATCCTTAGGAATCCGTGTGTATGCTCATCATCCACCAATTTTTTGAATATCATCTTCTTATCAATCTAACCTAACCCTAACTCAAACACTTAGTAATGCCAGTCCCACGATTCTTTGTCGTAGCAAGGGTAGTTGGATCAGCAGGATCATTTTCCAAGGTAATTCTTCCGGATTTTCCTTTCCTCCCTTTAAACAAAGCCTCGAATATAACTAACTCCCCTCCCTCCAAGTGGGTAGAGCGCCTCGTCTCCCTCTGCGAGGTCTCAGCCGCCGAGCCCCATGGAAGTTCCTACTACTGGGGACAAGATCTCGACGGAGAACCAGACACACTCTGGGGTCTAGAAGGATACTCGCATGCGGTTGGCTTCTTCATGGGCCATCCAGCATCAGATGTTTTCAAGCGGGAAATGTCACTTGTTGATAGTGACAAACTTTTGAAGACAGTGCAAGGCCTAGGGAGTCCGGATTATGACCTCCATCATTATGATTGGTATGGGGGGTTTTTGACTCGGGAAGAGGATGCGGATAAGTATGCTAAGAACAGTCATGTTGCAGTGCATCATTTCTGGGCGAAGGAAGGGAAGAGAGAGGAGTTGTTGGGGAAATTGCTGGGGTTTGCGGAGGGGACGCAGGTTAAGGAGAGTGTTAGTGTGCAGAGTGCTGCGGTTTTGAAGGAAGTTAATGATATGAATTTGGCTACGCTTTGGATTAGGTGAGCTGTGCAAAACATTTGATGACGTGGGCTAATTCTTCATAGGACGAAAACCACGGATGACTTCAAATCCTTCCAGGGAACGGATGCGTATAAGTCTTTGACGGAGGAATTGAAAGCGGGCAGTCAAATAGTTACTGAGACCGAGTTGCATAATTCTAAAGCTTTCAACGGAAGTATTGATAAAAAGCCGAAATATATCTTGTAAGATAGGAATGAAGGTCAATGGTGTTTTGCAGAACTTGTCATACTTAGAGTGATTGGATTATGTGAAAATATTGGATATTTAAGGGAAGTTTTTTATTTTAAAGTATTTTTTGCCATAATTCAGTGTGAGACCAAATCAGGGTGGAATCATATCTAAGGCCATATAGTTAGAAGCCGTAAGTCGATGCAACGTTTTGATATATATATGTTCCAGCCGATACACCAATTTGACGGTCAGTGTATCGTCTAGCCATACGTCAATTGCCTCAATATTACCCCACAGTAGCGGTGTAGCTTCAAACAACGCTTCTCTCCTACTTTCTATCCTTTGCACCTGTAAATTGTAGTATTATTATTATTCAATATGGCTACAATTGAGTCAATCAACCCTTTTCCAAATGTGTCGCATATTTACGGTTTTGTGATTTATGATGTATACAGTCTACGTATCCTGATAGCTAGGGACGCCATAAGCTTTCTATGTTACGGACTGTAAACTACACCCGTAAAATGAGTTATGTTATAAACACTCCACTTTGTTCTACTACTATATAAAGTTGAAGAGTATAGAGGATAGAGGAAGAAGGATAGACACAGATCGTTCAATATAAGCTTATTTTGGCCATAGTGTAAATCTCTGTAATACATAGCATATTATGCAACAAATGATGTACGCTTCGCTTTCCAAGACTATATATATAGGGAAAGCTATGTCAATAAAGAACGGATTAATCCACAACATTAGCAAAGAATGAATGAATGCGTTCTTGCACAATCCAAGCCTCAAACCAGACAATCGAGCAGATAGCAACCTAAAGCATAGACCACTTACTCAATTCGAGCTCAAAAACAGTCAGTTGTATCGATTGCCGGACTCACGCCATTCAGAAGCAAGATATGCTGTCCAAGATAGTGAGGTATTTGATATTATTGCTCAAGGACATATCAAACTCCTTCATGCAGGACGAGATAAAGTATGGCCAGTAATTGAGCAAAATTACTATGGAATCAAGCGTGATGATGTCGAATGGATGCTCAAAAGATGCAAGACATGTTCCTCGAATATGCTATCTGCTACCAAAGCTCCACTTCAACCTATTATTTCGGAGAAACCTGGGAGCATATTCAAGTGGATTTGATCGATATGAGGCATGAACCGTCTGGCCAATTCAAGTGGATATTATATATCAAGGACCATTTTACCCAATATTTACAGTTATATCTACTCAAAGTAAAGAATCAACTTTAATTGCACGAGCATTTGGTCAATATATCACGGCCTTCTCACCTCCTAAAATTGTACAGTGTAACAATGGCAAAGAATTCAAAGGTGCTTTCCTTATCATATTACGCAAATATGATATTCGAATATTTAATGGATGATGATGATGATGATGATGATCTATTCCGCCCGGCTAAGCCTAAAAGGGCACTAGTACTACGTTTCTATCTAATACAATTCTATACAAATAACTCCTCCCTCGCACTAGCCCATACTATACGTTCTCGTGTCTCGTTATTAGTTACCAGTCTATATATATTCTAATTCGTCGGTTTCCCGCACATTTTGTGTGTTAATAAGTATGCTTGGAGGCTTTTCTCCAGTCATACAACGTCTTATTTTCGGTGGTTGAATCGAAAGCTTATCCGTACGGGTCGTAAAGTATGTTGTCGAGGTTGTAGTGTTAATTTTGGTTATATTTCTTCCTGTGTACTTCTAGTTTTTGGTTCGTAGTTCAGACGCCTTGTGGCTATCGCATATTCGATCGTTGTATTTACTATTACTATATCGGGGCTCCAATTCTTCTTGCTTTCCGTCTTCTTACTTAAGTGATATGTCAAATTCCTGGCTTTCTCTCCTGCCTTTTGCATCATTGGTCGCCTCTGTGATTCTTACTGTATACACTTAAATAAGAAATGCTTTATTGTTTCTTTCGCTTACCCATATGTGCATATCTCTGTGTCCGTTGCCTTAATCCTGAATAGGTGACTGTTCAGTCTGTTCTTCCCTGTACATAGTTGTGCTAGAGTTCTTGCTTGTCCCTTGTTGAACTTGTCGTACAACGTTCGGGTATGCTTTCCCAGTAGTACCTTGTCTAATCTTCTCGAATACTTTCTTACTTCTTTGGGTATATCTCTGGCTTTCCTTGCCTTGAGGGCTTTATTTGTCGTGGTTAATTTAGCTTGGTATATGTTGGTTTTTGGTTTCTTTCCATCTATTGTAGCTTCTCAAGCTTGTCCCCTTGTTTCCTCTGTCAAGTTGAATTCTTTCTCCTTCGGGACCCATATTACTTTAACCTTTATTTTCATCTTTTCTAGCCTCCTTGTGACTTCGTAGATTTGGTTAATGCTACTCTGGCCTGATTGTTGCTGTAGTCGTTGTATTACTTAGGTTATTACTAGATTACTGGTGAAAATTGTTATACTTTTAGTTATATGACTGAGGTTAATCTCCTGTGCCACTCTGGCAGTTATTATCAACTTTGCTATATACAGGTTTTGCTCTGCTTTTGCTCCTAATATAGTTAATCTAATTACTAAATCTCTGATCAAAATATACTGGTTAATATAATTAGTTATACTTTTTATGCTTATTAATTCTTTCCTGATTAATGTCTTTATTATTATTAATACTCCATGTCTGTATTTAATCTCTTTATTTACTTCATTTAAGTCTGTAATAATCTTTATTCAAGTCTCCCAAGAAGTAATAATATATAGTTAAATAATTTCCATCTTGTTTATTAATATCTTCTAGTAAGTTTTAACTATCTTTTACAGTAAAGATGTAAATTTTGTATACTTTTTGGCAGATATTCTAGTTAATAAATGAATTTATAATAATATTCATGTTTATACCCAGAATACTGTTACTTTCTTTATATGTCAATCTTCTATAATATATAAACTAACTTTTGTTTTAGTTATTGTTATAATTATTATATAGAATATATTAATAATTATTTAAACTTTTACTTTTTGTAATTTGTTCAACATAATTACTTTTTTGCTAGTATACCTGTACATTTACACTATTAACATATAGTCAATTACAGATGTTATAATTATAATAAATAATTTTCTTATAGTTAATGTTAATATAACTTATAACCTCTTTAATACTATAATTACTTTCAAGCTTTTGGTTACTGTTCTAGAGATATATTCTTTGAATCAGAGTTCTATGTCCAGTATTACTCCCAGCAATTTAACACTTTCCTTGGGCTCAATTTCTACTCTTTTTATGTTGTATAGTTATATACTAGTCTTTACCTTATTCCTGGTAAAGTAAATCAAAGTCGTCTTGTCTAGCTCGAATATAACTCTGTTATACTTCTCTTACTGTATAGCTTTCTGGATTACCCCTTCAATTCTAAACCTGTTCACTTCTGCCAACTCTCTTATTACCCATATTGAGTAGTTGTTTACAAACGTTATAAATTCTCCTTTAAAACTCAGTTTATACTATATTAAATCAGTATTGAAGAACAGAAAGAAGATTAAAGATAATAATGACCTTTATAATAACCTAGCCTATAATAATTCTTGCATTTCTGACATTGTACTATTGACTATTATAATTATTATTTTATTAGAACAAAAAACATCAATCCAGTTAACTATATATTATAGTATTCTGTATATCTTAAGTTTTTACAATAATCTTTCCTTATACACCTTATTATAAGTTTCTTTTACGTCAAAGCTGATCAGACTCAGTACTTTCTTCTTCTTCTACACATCATATATATATTCTTGTAATAATACTAGTACTTATTCAGTAGACTATTGCTTTCTAGCCCTAAAGTAATTTATGAATAACAATCCCTAATACTCTGTTATATACAATAACCTTTTTGTTATTACTACTTCTAGGATCTTTCCTAGTATTAATAATAATAAGATTAATCTTTACACTTTAGTTATTACATAATCTCTTTTTTTGGGCTTCTTCAAAGATATAATCTTTACGTTTCTCTATTATCTGAGTAATTCTCTTTCTTACAAAGACATTTAAAACAGGTATATAATAATGATTTTTATTACTGGCCAGATTTGTTTCCATATTATAACTTATATCCTATCTTCTCTTAATACTTTCCATGAATTCATATTAAATACTTTTTTTCCCACTTCTTCTACTATTAACTAAGGCATATTTACTACTTACTGTTAACTTTTCTCTTTCTCTTTCTCTATTTCTTCGGGCAGTGAAAAGAAAAATATAATTAATAATTCTTTTGACTGTTCTATTGTACCTTATGTTGTTATATTATCTTTCTTTTTCAATTAAAGGATTTTGTCGAAAGTTATATTATTATTCATATCTAAGAACTTAAAAATTTGTCATATGTTCTTACTTTCTGTCAAAAAGCTATCTTAGTATACTTTCTTTTGTTTATTAATTGCCTTATAATATTCCTTTGTATTATCTTTGGCCCACTTTTCTAACTCTGGCAATATACTCCTTCTTCTCCTTTGTACTCTGGCTTAGTTTCTTTAATAAATATATACTTTCCTCAGTTATGTCAAATCGGCTGTCTATTATTGTTTTACATATAATGATAGTCTAGCTTTTGGTGTCAAACTCTGGATTATTTCCATTATTATTTCTATAAGTTTATTAATTTATTATTATATATCACCCAGTAATAGTTTATTTTATAGTTTCTCTTTAACTCTCTTTCTTATCTTATTCTATAATACTTCTTTTATAAATAATCTTTTTGTCTATAAAGTTTCCAAAGTCTTTAAGTCTATAAAGTTTCCAAAGTCTTTAAGTCTATAATCGTCTCTATAACTCAGTAGTCTAAGCTATATTCTGTCTTATGAATATTACACTTTGTAACGTTCCTACTAAGATATGGGGTTGTCTATCACTCAAATGATAGACGAAGGTAGAGGGCAAGAGAATAACTTCACAAAGCTTAGGATAGTTATTATGAAATGCAGGTATACTGTAAATCAATTGAGTTAAGCACGAGGCTCCTATCTATTGTGAAACTATCTACTTATATAATGAGGGTTAATATATTGAGTATATTGGTTATACCCTATACTCGATATACTGGATATACGCCTTACATGATCACTTATTTGCTAGTACTAACTGTTTGTACATACAAGTAAATAGTTAACATAAGCAGAAAGGTAGTATTAATTTCCTGATAATACTATTATCTAGTTAGTACAACCAAAGGGTTAGTACTATCAAAGTTATAATACTATCCTTTAACTTGTACAACCCTTTTATAGTACTAGTGTTGAACTTGTACTATCCTTTTGCTAGTACTAGTAATGTGATAATACTAGTGATACTATAACCAGGTCTCTGATAATTATCTTAATTTATACTTATTTAACTAAGGCAACGGCTATGAAAGCCTTATAATCTGGTCATTTGTTACAACCTTGTAAGGTCATAACATTATCCCTTTCCTAGTTTAACGTCGTCTTAACACTTAAAGCTATAACTACGAACTTCTTCCCAAGAACCAAACTTTCCCTTCTTTTCATCATATTACCTAAATATAAGTCTAATTATAAAAAATATATGAGAAAAAGGAAAATGATAAAGAATTCTGGTTATTTCATGACTTTCAAGTGTTATTACTGTTTTGTTAATAACAAAAAATATTATTACAGTCCTTAATTCATTAAGTACAACGAATATATTTGTCGGGGTAGAAAATGTAAGTTTAATCCGAACATAGATAAGTTAGAATATTTGGTCGAAGAGGAGGAATATCTTGAATAAAAAGAGGAAGAAGTCTTGGCCTATGTGGCCCGTCTTCATAAACTGCAAAAGTTGGTCAAGACAAAGAGTCATAATATGATTATTCGAGGCGTTTCTACGATAAAAAAACTAAAGAAGATCGAAGAACAAGAAAAGAAAGAAGTAAAGGAGAAAGAGAGACTTAAACAGGAATAAAAGGAAAACGAAGCATCATAATAAGCAAAAACTACCCAGCCAGTGGAGGCAGGGCCCTCTGGGGCCTTCCCCTCCGAGGCTAAGTTACTTACTTATACTGATGTTCTTTTCAATGAAGCCTAGTTAATTTTATTTATTTATACTTCTCTAAAAGTTCATTAAAATTGGTAAAATATTCTTCTAGTTCTTAAGTATCTAACTATCTATACTCTTCTTATTTTTTTTATCTGACTAAATATTTTTTCTTATTCTTTACTAACTTATTATTTAAGATTTCCTTGACTTCCCATTTTATATTTAAGTTTTACTCTAACTTTAAATCCAGAGTTAATAATAATCCTAGGGGTGTTTTCTTTAGTATGGTTACATAAAATATTAAATATATTTACATAATATTAAAGAATTCTAGTTTATATATCAGATTTCCTAGTTTCTTTTTGATTTTGTATAGTTTAATCTTTTTCTAATCTAATTTATTACTTGATCTTGTCATTTTAATAAATCTACAGATAATATAAACTTTATCCCTTTCTTCAAGCTCAGGTTTTATATTATATTTTTGATTATAATATTTTTTTATACATTTTTATACAAATTTGATGTTGTACTTCAAGTGATTGTGGATTTTTTCTAATTTGTTTACTTACTGTTCAGTTATCTTGAAAATGTTTTTTACCTCCACTTTTATGAAGTGGGTTTGAGCTTTATAGCCATAATTCGCAAAGAAAGGCATAATTTTAGTAGTTTTACTTTTTGTATTATTATACATTAATTACATTATTAATAAGAAATCTTTCTAATTTGACTGTTTATAATTTATATAATAACAAAAATAAACTTTTATGATCTGGTTAACTTACTTAATCTGTCCGTCTGTCTGAGCCCATCCTTTCGTAATAATTTTCCTTTTGATGCCTAATCTTTTGTAGATTACTTCCCAGAATTTTGACGTAAAGAGCTTATCTTTGTTCGAAATAATTTCTGCTAAAATACTATAATCTACTATAACCCTGGAAATCGTGATTTCCGTTAAATTCTTGGCTATCTACGTTTCTTTTCATGATAACATAATAAAGTACTTCGTAAGTTTATTAATTATAATAAAGATTAAGTTATAATGATCTTTATCCAGTTCATTAATACTTCTTAATAAGGGTAATCTTATGATAAAATCTTATGAAATAGAAGTCCAAGACTTTTTTGATATCTGAAAAGACATTAATTATCTTATAAACTTCTTTCTTGATGTTCTAGCTCTATGACAAATGTTACAGTTATTGACAACTTTAATGACTTCTTGTTAAAGTTTAAAGATAAAGAATTCCTGTTATAATTTATTCTTGGTCTTTGTGATTCCTTGATAATCATATATAAATAATTTGTGTTATTCTTTTATGAATTCCTGGGCAATTAATGATAAGATGAATATTCTCCTGTCCTTTAGCTAAATGCCTGGAAATTCCTGATTTTTGAGTTAGCCAGCCTCGGGATCTTTAAAGATTTCTTTCTTTTTTGTAATAACTAATTTAATCTTTTTTAGTCATTCTTCGTCAATAATCTACATGATTATTAATACTTATATATAATTAAGGTACAAGATGTTACTTTCCTTTTTAAATATAATGAATTCTTGCTTAAAACTTCCTTCTATATAATCTGGTTACTTGCTCAAAGTATTAACCTTAACATTTTCTGATTTTTAGATATAACAAATCTTGAAATTATATTATGTTAACGTTTTGTACCAATATACTTGTCTATTGTTAAAATTTTTAATAGTCATAAAAGTTATTAGATTTTTATAGTCTAATAAAATCTCGAATAAATGTTTAGTACTACATAAATAAACTTTCTAATACTTACAGTAATCTACGATAGCCAAGAGTTCTTTTTTGTAAATATCATAGTTTAACTTTACTAAAATAAACTTTCGAAAGTGGAAGGCTACTAGCCTCCAACGTCCTTTGTCATCCTTTTGTGATAAGACTTCATTCAATGCCCTACTTGAGGTATTTGTTTCTAGCAAGTATGGTTTCTTGAGATCAATATAGGCCAATATTCAGTCTTCATCGAACTGATCTTTAACCTCTTGAAAGATTCTCTCCTGTCTCTCTTCTCAAACAAAAAGTATATCTTTTTTTGTTAATTCTGTTAATAAGTTGGTTATTTTTGAGTAAGTCATTATATAATATTTATAATAATTAACAAGTCCATTAAACTGCTGGACTTCTTTAACCATTCTTGGAATAAGTTATTCTTTAATAATTTTCATTTTTTCTAGGTTTATTCAGAATCTTTTGTCCAAAACTATTTTACTTAGAAATTTTATTTTTGTCATATTAAACTAATATTTAGCCAGCTTACACTTCATGTTGTTATTAATCAATACCTTAAATACAACATAAACATATTACTTATATTCTTCTAACATCTTAGAATAAATCAAGATGTTATCTAAATATATTATTATAAAATAATCCAAATATAATCTCAAAATTATATTATTCATTTTCTGTATAATTATTAGTATATTTGTTAAATCAAAAGGTATGACTAATAATTTATAAAGTCTATATTTAGTTCAAATAACAATATATGACTCATGTCTTTCCTTGATCCTTATTAAGTTGAATCTTGTAGTAAAGTTTAATTTCGTGAAATATTTAGCTTTAATGAATATATTTTGTATACTGTCAATATAAGGTAATAAATATCTATTTTTTATAGTTTTACTGTTTAAATTTCTGTAATCTCCATATAGTCTTCTCTGGGGATTGTCTAGCTTTAATACTTATATTAATAGTACTCCTCACGAAAAGCTCGATTCTCTGTAGAAGCTCTTCGTGGTCTGTTCATCTAGTCACTCTCTCAGGATCTCATCCCTAGCAAGATTCGTTCCATAAATAAATCTATATAAAAAGGTTATACCTTCTTGGAGAATGATTTCATGGTCTTATTCTTTGTGTAAAGATAAAATTATATCTTTTGGTCATAAAGTAAATAACTTACGACAGTCTTAGTATTCTTCCGGGAAAGTGTTTAGTTTATTCTAGAAGTCATCCTGAGTAAGTTCAACAGTAAAAACATCTTATGTAAGTTATTCTTTTGGTTTAATATTATAATAATATTTAAATGTTAATTTTTTTATTTTCCAGTTAACGTTTAGGTCATGGAATTCTAACCAAGGTTGTCTTAAGATGATATCTTCCTTTTTAAAGGAAAAAACCTTAAACTAAATTTATTCTTGATGATTTCCAATCTTTATAATAAGTAATTTAGTTCTGGCGAATACTTTTTTTTTTATTAATAAGCTGTCGGCTATTCGTAAAGGCCGATTATAGACTTCAGTCTATGTGTCTATTATCTTAGTAATTTATAGCAAGATTAAGTTAATCTGGCTTCCTGAATTTACTAAAGCTTTAAGGTTTCTGTTACTAAACTTAACATTTAACCAGATGATGTCTTCTTTGTCAGTCATAAACATATTAAAGGTGAATTCTGTATTGAATTCCTCTTTTCGAGTTATCTGAGATAATGCCTTCTTTGCTCTGGGCTTTCTCAGATTGAACAGGTTATCGACATACCTCTTAAAGAACATTTATTCGTTGTTAAACTCATAATAATGGCTTATCCCATAGTTATAATATTACTCTTGATGCTTTATATAGAAAATTATTTTTTGACATACTTCCTTCTTGGCCTAGTACATCTTCTTTTAGTCTTCATAGTACATAACCCAGGCATAAAAGTCTTGTCGGGGTAGTCGTATGTTTTTTCTTAAAGAATAAAATACTAAGTCATCATAATATAATCCACTGATAATGATTTTTTCGAAGTTAAACCATATAACCTTAACTATTGTTCTTAATTTCCATATTTTATACTGAAGAAGCTTATTTTGCTAAAGTAATATATTTTAGAAAATATTTCTTTTGACTAATCTCTAGGTTTCTATACAACTTCTGTCAAGGTGAAGAACTGTTCTAACCAATATTATTCTTTTACTTATTTGTGGTTCATTTGTTTAGTAAGGTTAGGTAATAAAATCCTCTTATTTTACGTAATTAAAGAGTTTGGAATCCTAGAAGATTTTCCGAAAAGATTCTTCTATCATTTTTTGGTTAGGTTCTGATGTTTTGGGTATTGTGTATAAGGAATACATTAGTAAAATCCTAGTATATCCCTTTCTTTTCGGTAAATCTTACAATATAGTGCCAAACATTGGTTTACTGACGTCTGTTTTGATTAAAGTTTCCTCGACTTATACTTGATAAAATATATTTTTCAAGTCCAGTATGCTAAAGAATCCGGGCCTAATTTCTTCATGAGTCATTGGCACTCCTCCTATAGTCCTTGGAGAAAGGGGATCTGGTAAGTTGGCTGTGTCCTAGTATTCCTCAAGGGGGAAATTGTTAAAATGAGTAATTTCTAAGTTCTGTCACTTTACTTCTTCTGCAGTTGATATTAAGACATTTAACTTACTTATAGTTAAAGAGAAGACTCTTGAAGATGTTATACTCTTGGTATTATGGTAAACTTCTGTCGTAAAATTTTCTGTAAGAAAAATTCATAAAATCTGGTTTATGGACCAATCCTTAACATCTTCTGGTAATTTGTCAGAGTTATTCTTTCTTATTAATGAAGTATTCTCTGAACTGTAGGATTTGTTATCTTTAACCAAAGATACCATAAATATAGTCTTAATTTCTTTTGGCTTTCTTTTGTCCTTGTTATTATATTCCCAGGCAGTATGTCCAGCTTGTCCATACTTATAGTAAAGTTTCTTTTCTCTCCTTTCTTTGTATTACTCAAAAAACAGGTTATATTTGTTTTTTCCTTTGAGTAATCTTTTGTTATAATTCTTAAGACTTTATCTTCTTCCTCCTATGATCTTATCGAAGTTTATCAAGTCTCCTCGATCATTAACATAACCTTTTTGTTTATTTATTTATAAAAAGTAAAAAATTCTTCCTTTCTTTTCCATGTACTATTTGTATTAAAAATTATTAATTTCCTCAGCCTCTTTCATTTATTTTAGCAAAGTATTTAAGCGAGGTCTAATTTGAGTCAATTTGTCCTTGACTATTTCCTTAAATCTTTTGTGATGCTAAAACATAAAAACTTTATTTTCTTAGTTAATTAAATTGTTTAATTACCTAAATCTGGTATTATATATTGTTATAGATTTAGTTTACTTAAAGGTATATAATTGTTGTTTTGCTTTATCCGTTTTATGAAAGTTACTAAAAACTTTTTTTAATTCTTCTTCAAAGTTATTAATAAATTTAAAAATATTAATAATGTCCTGTTATCTATCCTCATGTCCTGGTGGATATTTTTCTGTATTCTCAACATACAGAAAGATTTATTGTAATACTTCACCGTCAAAGTAGAAAATTATCTAAATAATCTTTTCGAAATTATTCTTGAGTGTTTACTTATGTAAGAATAAATAAAAGTAGACCTGAAACAGAAATATCTTTAGCTTGGTCCTCTTGTCATAATACTTCTCGATCTTTCTTAACTCAAGCTTCTTTTCCACGAAACTAGGTTACTAGTTCTGGTCTACTCCAGGAGCTAAGGGTATTGATGATTCTCTAGTCATGGTACCTTTGAGTTTCTAGGTGTTCAAAGTGTAACATTTTTACTAGGATATGGGGTTATTTATTACTTAAATGATAGACGAAAGTAGAGGGCAAGAGAATAACTTCACAAGGCTTAGGATAGTTATTATAAAATGCAAGTATATTGTAAATCAATTAAGTTGAACATAAAACTTTTATTTATTATGAAATTATTTACTTATATAATGAAGGTTAATATATTAAGTATATTAGTTATACCTTATACTCGATATACTGGATATACACTTTACATAATTGCTTATTTGCTAGTACTAACTGTCTGCATGTATAAGCAAATAGTTAGCACAAGCGGAAAGGTAGTACTAATTTCCCGATAATATTATTATTTAATTAGTATAACCAAAGGGTTAATATTATCGAAGTTATAGTATTATCCTTCAGCTTGTACAACCTTTTTTATAGTATTAGTGTTGAACTTGTACTATCCTTTCGCTAGTACTAGTAATGTAATAGTACTAGTGATACTATAACCAGGTCCCTGATAGCTGTCTTAATCTATACTTATTTAACTAAGGCGACAGCTATGAAGGCTCTATAATCCGGTCACTTGTTACAACCTTGCGGGGTCGTAACACACTTGATTATATTCTTCGTTATCTCGTTAAACATTAATACTAAATTAATTATTAACTTTTGGTCTCCTCGTTATTATATTTTAATTCTTCTTGGTAACAAGTTTTATAGTTTATACTTATTCATCAATTTAATAATAAAGTTAACTTTTTCTTATCTGGCCAGTATGATTTTGTCGCCTCTTTATAACTAGTTATACTTGTTGAAGTTTTTTATCATTACTGTCTTTATTATTTCTTTAACTTTTTTCTGTACTGTTTAAATTGCTTTTTGTATTTCTCTGATTCCCTTGTCTAATGCTTTTCTATTTACTGGCTCTATATATACTATTATAGTCAAAACTTTACAGGTTTGTAACTAAAGGATTACTGTTATAATATCCAGTGATTCTACCGGAATTTGCTCAAAGTCAATGTCACTTTTAACCTATAACATACTACAAATCTTCTACCTCTTTTCGTTAAACTTTATAAGTATTAATTTACTTTAATTCTTATATATATTTGATGTAATAATAAATCTTCCTTTTGTTTTCTATACATATAATTCTAATATTATTATAATCCCAAAATCTTGTAAACTCTTGTTATTCATTAAATTGTACTAAATAACTTTCTGTTTTCGTACATTTAATTATAATATTTTTAAACTCTTATTCATATCATAAAAAATAAAGAATATAATAGGTTAGATTATATAATTCATATAAGTCTAAGTATAATATATATTTAAATATTTACGATTAATAATTACTATGTTAGTACTTTACATTAATACACTTTTTACATTTTTGTAATTTCTTATAATTAAAAGTTTTATGCCTTAATTCTTGACAATTATAACATTACTTTACCCTGTCCCTTTATTCAAAAGGACAAATATAGGCTGACTCTTTAGTTACATGAAAATAATTCTTACATAATAATCTATCAGCTTCTTCTCGTTTTATTACATATATTACCATTAAGTTATATATTTTCTTTATATCTCTTTTACTTAATCATATAATCTTCACAATATTAACATTATTCTTTCTCCTTAATTTTTCTACTATATTAAGTATTAAACTATTATCTTCGTTAATTATTACTGCTCAGTTTATGTTATTTACCTTTATTAGGTAAAATTAGTCTTAGAGTACTTATAGTCCTCTGATCCCTGAGCTTTCTACTATCTCTTTCACCTTCTCGAGTTCTGCTTCATTTTTACAGACAATCTTGATTCTTCTCTTATTTCTAACGTCTCAAATTATTGCCATACATCTCCAGTTATCCTGGTTTATTGCTTTTCAGACTTTTTCTTCAATAACCTTTCTTATGAACCCTGGTTATATCTTCGGTTGGTCTTCCTTGTTAATCTGTATAATGTTGATTATACAATATACCAGTTCTACCCTGACAATCTTTAGGCTTACATTGTTTAGTTAACTTGCTGATGATAAGAGATTTACTGACTATAACAACATTACTGAGTATGACAATATTAAAAGGTTGGTGGTTAGAGTTATTCCTCCTCGTACATTAGTACTTAAGTTAAAGGACATTTCTAGTAATTAGATATTTATTTCCGTCAACTGTATTTTCGTTTCTGTAAGTTAGTTGTTAGTCTCTGCTAATTATGTTTTCGTCTCTGTAATTTAGTTATTGGTTTCTGTTAATTGTGTTTTCGTTTCTGTAAATTGGTTATTAATCTTTGTCAATTACTTTTTAGTTTCCTCTAGCTGTCCGCTGATATTGCTCATTTGTGCCTTGGCTTGCTCTAGTTATCCTTTTAGTTCTCTAATCTTCAGTTTTAAAGCTTTATTTAACTTATATATCTTTTTCATTGTTTCTAGTACTATCTCCATTGCTTGAGCTTCCTTGTCTTTCTTAACTCTCGGTCTCTTCTTTGTTATTACTGATGTTATTATTCTTTTTACTATGATAACTAAGACTAGTGTTGTTGTATTAAATACCACAATTGTTTTAGGTGATCGGCCTCTTCCTTGTTTTACTGTTCCAGTTAAAGTGTTCTGGAAGAATTCCCCGTCTTCTAGATCTTCATTCTCCTTATTTTCCCTGGCTTTTGACGACGCTCTCGGTTCTCTCCTAAGTCTCCCTCCTAGACCGCCATCTTCCTCTATTGCGCTCTCCGGTCGTAAGCAGTACCCTTACCTGGCTGTGTTGCCCTATACCTACCCTATACAATTCTCCCAATTGGTCTTGCTTGCCGTATTTGTCGTAGTTTCTATATTATCCCCGCCACTGCCACTATAAATTGTCACTATTATTATCGTCCTCTCATATTTAATGGAAAGCCTATGTTGGCATGCCTGTGTGGAGAGTGCGGAGGCGGAGCGGTATGACTTTATTCCGGGGCATAGGCGGCAGGGCACGGCAGTATTCTGTAGCTATATTCTTTCGTAGGCTACGCCTACACTTAGAATCTTCGTACCTCAATCAATACACGCAATACCCCCTAATATCGGGCGTACGTTGCGTACGATTAGTTACCACGTTCCCGTGTGAACCGACAGCCTAGAACACCTCAAATATATATATATAAGGCCTTTGTGACGATCCTGTTACATGCTGTTACAGTTAGTGTTTCAGGCGAAGGATATGACTTCATTCTCTCCCTCAGTAAATCCTTCCTTCTGTATCTATTGTTCTAAGTCGAAAATACGAGTGTGCATTGAATTGATATTGCCAGGTTCGTGACAAAAAGCTTGCAAAATTATTTTGATTATTCAGATTCTACTACTGGGCTATTTTTTTGCAAAGTTAGCAAGACTATTGATAACAAGAAATATGGATTTAGTGCTTCAAGATCGCAAAATACATCAACTAGAGCTTCAGGTAGAAGATTTACGGCCTCAAAAGCGTCAAAGAGTAATTCCTGACCCAAATTGCAAATTTGTGAAGATAGAGGATATCATAAAAGCAGGGGAGGTCCAGGGAGCTCAGGAGACCAATGTAACGAACCTGCAAGGGCCTGTTGGGTTTCGCCTGCTAAATTACTTTATAGCAGGAAGGTAGAGGGTAGGAGAAGCACAAATGGTCTAGGCTGTTACTTATTGATAGCTTAAGAGTAATCAATTGAGTTGAGCACAAAGCTCCTATCTACTGAAGACTTCATCTACTTATATAATGAGTGTGATGTCCTGGATCCTCTCGCTCCTATCAATCCCATTGGGATCCATGGGACCCGTAGGATTCCTTTATGTAATCTATCACGTGATTAGGCCCGGCCTGGGCGTGGCCCGTCCTAAAAAGTTGTGCTAAGACCTTTGTAGTCCTAATTCTGCCAGGCTAGCCCGCCTTTAGTGCTAGGGTCACACTTGTCCGAGAACTGTTTAGTAAGGTAAACGACAGGGCGGCTGTTTGGCCTCTTTTTCCTGCGTGCGTCCCGTGGGTCGTAACAGTCAAATACATAGAGAATCATCCACTAAACGAGCTAGTATAAGCTTCCGAATTAATTGAATCAATTGGTTTTGAAGACCTCTGCACTCAATTCCAATTAGAATAGATGTAATTAATAGGTGGCGTAGCTAGAGTCAATTAAATTGTTGCGCATTTCTAATTTTGGCTAGTGTAGCCAGTAGCGCAAATTTTTGGAGAAAATACGGACTGTATGACTAGTCATCAAAAAATGTTGTACGATTACGGCTGTAAATACTGGAGTGTAACCGTAATACAGTAATACTGCAGTATTTGCCGTATTTCACACGGTATACATCAAAAAATACCCCTGTAAAAATTTCTCTTGGCGGTTATGCAGTACGGCCTCTAGCGTGTGGCCCGAGCGTTTTGCACGGCGTGCGCACTACTGGCTACACTGATTTTGGCTTCAAAATGGGTGGCGAGTACTAGGGGTGGCGAGTAGCCGGGGGTCTGTCTTACCTATTACAGACATATCTAACTGGCTAACCTAATAAGTCAGCTCCAGTCTCAACTCCGGTTGTTAAAGTCCTCTATTCCTGTGATCAGTGATCACGGTGAGCATTTCGCTGGATCACGCCGAGCACGGTCAAGGGCGGCGGCACTTGAAAGGATCACAGAGCCGCGCAAGCCGTGGTCATTGTCACGGGTAGGTAAGACTGGGCGAAGCTTAGGCACAGCGGATCATGTGTATCTTGCGCGGCTGGGGCTAATTTTACTAACGTTAATTACTGAAGTTGACCTAACACATACGTCCGGAAGTACGGAAGTACGTACTCGTATTCCCGGCAACTTTCCCACTCCGGCAAATTTCCCACTTTTTTACCCCTGACCACCACACTTCAACCATCAATATGAAAGTCAACGAAGCTTCAATTCAAGAGGTGATTGCAGATTTGAAATCGCAAAAGAAGCCTAATTTTAGTGCTATAGCTAAAAAGTATGGCCTTGAGCGTATTACCCTCGCAAAGCGATATGACAGTCAACATATCTCCATGAAGATTGTCATGTTTACTTATAGACAATGACTTAATAACGCTTAAGAAGGTGTTCTAATCAAGTATATTAACTACTTTACTGACCGAAGAATATCTCTGACTAGTCAAATTGTTCATAATCTGGCGAAGAAAATCATACAAGGATTTGTCGGGAAAAACTAAGTAGAAGAATTTATGAAGTGTTACAAAAAGGAGATTATAAGTGTTTATTTACGAAATATAGATTATTATAAAGTCAAATCCGAATACAAACTGATATTTGAGCATTTTTATCAGTTAATTAAGTATTGTTTTATGTGTTATAAGCTAATATATATTCTAATAGTCAATTATTAACCGAAGTTTATGTAGTCATCCTTTAGTATCAAAAAACATCATATTTAGTCTGAAAACATATATAATATCAATGAAAAAAGGTTCTTGCTTAGATTTATAAAATCTTCTAAACAAATTATGACAGTTTAAGTCCTCAAATCCGGTAAAGTTCATAATACATAAGATAGGAGTAGAAAGTTCTTTATTATATTATGTAACGTTCCTACTAGGGTATGGGGTTATCTATCACTCAAATGATAGATGAAGGTAAAGGGCAAGAGAATAACTTCACAAAGCTTAGGGTAGTTACTATGAAATGCAGGTATGCTGTAAATCAATTGAGTTGAGCACGAAGCTCCTATCTACTGTGAGTTCTATCTACTTATATAGAGAGTGAATTTCCTTCGAGTCCCATTGATCCCATCGATCCCCCTGGGGATCCATGGGATCCATGGGATCCGCTTATCTAATCCAGGTGCTCGCTTAATCGCTAGTACTAGCTTTTTACACGTACGAGCAAATCGCTAGCACAAGCGGAAAGGTAGTACTATTTCTCCGATAGTACTACCACTTAGCTAGTACAACCAAAGGGTTAGTACTATAATTCCGATAGTACTATCCTTTAGCTTGTACAACCCTTTTTATAGTACTAGTGTTGAACTTGTACTATCCTTTCGCTAGTACTAGTAATGCGATAGTACTAGCGATACCATAACCAAGTCCCGGATAGCCGTCTTAACTTATACTTATTTAACTAAGGCGACGGCTATAGAGGCCTTATACTTTAGGTCGCTTGTCACAACCCTGCGGGGTCGTGACACTATCCCCTTCCTAGCTTAGCTTCGTCCCGGAGCTTATAACTAGGACATGGAAGACCTCATAACAATCCAAACCTTCCTTCCTTTCCATCATGTCCCCTAAGCGTGGACTTGAACAAAATTATAGCGAAGCCGTACGGAAACGAAAGAAGGAAGCCTTGCCAAAATTATCGGCCCGTGTTGAAGATACTGGGATCAAAATGTCTCCTTGTAGTAGATGCGAAAAGAAAAAACTAACGTGTTGGGTCGCTCCAGATTCGTTGAGATGCTCGGAATGCATCAAGGCAGGCAACAGCACGAAATGTGATGTTCATGGCCCTTCAGCTGCCGATTGGGAGGCGCTTAGTCGCGAGGAGCGAAAACTTTCGGAGGATTGGGAGAAGGCCAACTCCTTGTGGTTGGAAACCCAACAGAAGGCCATCGAGGCTCAGGCAAAGGTCCTTCGCCTTAACAAACAGCGTGAAATGTTCAGGACACGCGCAGCTGAGATGCTTCGTCGGGGTCTGAAATCGCTGGACGAACTAGATGCTGTTGAGGAGAAAGAGAGGCTCGAGAAAGAGAAGGAAAAGGAAACGCCGCAACAATCGGAAACTACTCAGCCGGCGGAGGCTGGGCCTTTCGAGGCTTTCCCTTCCGACGCTGATTTCTTTGCTTATGCCGATGTTCCGTTCGATCCGTCCTGGCTTGCTTCGCCCGTTCGTACTCCTCCAGGAGCTCACTAGAGTTGGTAAGGTGTTCCTCTGGTTCCCAGGTGTCTAACCATCCGTATTCTTCCCATTCCTTCCATCTGACCAAGTATTGTTTCTTGTTCCTTACTAACTTGTCGTCTAGGATTTCTTCGACTTCCCATTCCATATTTGGGTCCCATTCCAGCTCTAAGTCTGGAGCTGGCGGCGATCCAAGTGGTGCTTTTTCTAGTACGGCTGCATGAAATACTGGGTGTATTCGCATGGTGTTAGGGAGTTCTAGTTTATATGTCAGATTTCCCAGTTTCTTTTTGATTTTGTATGGTCCAATCTTTTTCCAGTCTAATTTATCGCTCGGTCTTGTTGTTTTGATAAATCTGCGGATGATATAAACTTTATCCCCTTCTTCAAGCTCAGGTTCCATACTGTGCTTTTGATCGTAGTATTTCTTCATGCGTTCTTGTGCGAATTTGATGTCGTACTTCAAGCGATTGTGGATTTTTTCCAATTCGTCTGCTCGCTGTTCAGCCGTCTTGGAAATGTTTCTTACCTCCGCTTTTATGAAGTGGGTTTGGGCTTCGTAGCCATAATTCGCAAAGAAAGGCGTAACTTTAGTAGTTTCACTCTTTGCGCTATTATACGCTAGTTGCGCCATTGGTAAGAGATCTTTCCAATTTGACTGCTTATAATCCACGTAACAGCGAAGATAGGCTCCTATGATCTGGTTGACTCGCTCGGTCTGTCCGTCTGTCTGAGCCCATCCCTTCGTGGCGATTTTCCTTTTGATGCCTAATCTCTTGCAGATTGCTTCCCAGAATTTCGACGTAAAGAGCTTGTCTCTGTCCGAAATAATTTCTGCTGGGATGCCATGGTCCGCTATGACCCTGGAAATCGTGATTTCCGCTAAATCCTCGGCCGTCCACGTTTCCTTCCATGGCAACATGATGGAGTACTTCGTAAGTCTATCGACTATGGTGAGGATTGAGTCATAGTGATCTTCATCCGGTCCGTTGGCACTTCTTGATGGGGGTAATCCTGTGATGAAATCCCATGAAATAGAAGTCCAAGGCTTTTCTGGTATCTGAAGAGGCATTAATTGTCCTACAGGCTTCTTTCTTGATGTTCTAGCCCTGTGACAAACGTTGCAGTTATTGACGACTTTAGTGACTTCCTGCTGGAGTTTGAAGATAAAGAATTCCCGTTGCAGTCTGTTCTTGGTCTTTGTGATTCCTTGATGACCATGCGTGGGCAATTCGTGTTGTTCTTTCACGAACTCCTGGGCGATTGATGGTGGGATGAATACTCTCCCGTCCTTCAGCCAAATGCCTGGAAATTCCTGATCTTCGAGCCAGCCGGCCTCGGGATCCTTAGAGATTTCTTTCTCTTCTGCAGTGGCTAACTTAATCCTTTCTAGCCATTCTTCGTCAATAACCTGCGTGACCGCTAATACTTGTGCGTGGTTAAGGCGCAAGGTGTCGCCTTCCTTTTTAAACATGGTGAATTCTTGCTTAGAACTTCCTTCCATGTAGTCTGGTCGCCTGCTCAGAGCATCGGCCCTAGCATTCTCTGATCCTTGGACATGGCGAATCCTGAAATCGTATTGTGCTAACGTTTCGTACCAGCGCACTTGTCTACTGTTGAGATCTTTAGTGGTCATGAAGGTTGTTAGATTCTTGTGGTCCGATAGAATCTCAAATGGATGTTTGGCACCACATAAGTAAACCTTCCAATGCTTGCAGCAATCTACGATGGCCAAGAGTTCCTTCTCGTAGATGTCATAGTTTAACTCTGCTGGAATAAACTTTCGAGAGTGGAAGGCCACCGGCCTCCAACGTCCTTTGTCATCCCTTTGTGACAAGACTCCACTCAACGCCCTACCTGAGGCGTCTGTTTCCAGTAAGTATGGTTTCTCGGGATCGGCATGGGCCAGTATTCGGTCTTCGTCGAACTGATCTTTAACCTCTTGGAGGGCTCTCTCCTGCCTCTCTTCCCAAACGAAGGGTGTATCTTTCTTCGTTAATTCCGTCAACGGGCCGGCTATTTTCGAGTAAGCCGTCACGTAACGTCTATAGTAATTGGCAAGTCCGTTAAACTGTTGGACTTCCTTGACCGTCTTTGGAGTAGGCCATTCTCTGATGGCTTTTACTTTCTCCGGGTCCATTCGGAATCCTTTGTCCGAAACTATTTCACCTAGGAATTTCACTTCTGTCGCGTTGAACTGGCACTTAGCTAGCTTACACTTCATGTCGTTATCGATCAATGCCTTAAGTACAGTACGAACGTGCTGTCTGTGTTCTTCCAACGTCTTGGAATAAATCAAGATGTCATCCAAATACACTACTACAAAGCGATCCAAATACGGTCTCAAGATCGTATTGCTCACTTTCTGCATAGTCGCTGGTGCATTCGTCAGACCAAAAGGCATGACCAAAGGCTCATAAAGTCCATACTTGGTTCGAATGGCAGCGTACTGCTCGTGTCCCTCCTTGATCCTTATCAAGTTGAATCCTGCGGCGAAGTCTAATTTCGTGAAATATCTGGCTCCAATGAGCACATCTCGTATACCGTCAATACGAGGTAATGGGTATCTGTTTTTTATGGTTTTGCTGTTTAAATTTCTGTAATCTCCACATGGTCTTCCCCGGGGGTCGTCTGGCTTTGGCGCCCATATCAATGGCGCTCCCCACGAAGAGCTCGACTCCCTGTAGAAGCTCTTCGCGGTCTGTTCATCCAGTCACTCCCTCAGGATCTCATCCCTGGCGGGATTCGTTCCATAAATAGGTCCATATGAAGGGGTTGCACCTTCTTGGAGAATGATTTCGTGATCCCATTCTTTGTGTGGGGGTAAAGCTGCGTCCTTCGGTCGCGGAGTGAATAACTCACGACAGTCTTGGTATTCTTCCGGGAGAGCGTCCAGTTTATTCTGGAGGTCATCCTGAGCAAGTTCAACAGCAAAAACATCTTGCGCGGGCCATTCCTTTGGTCCAGCGCCGCAGTGGCATTTAAATGTCAATTTCTTTGTTTTCCAGTTGACGTTTGGGTCATGGAATTCTAACCAAGGTTGTCCCAGGATGATATCTTCCTTTCCAAGGGAGGAAACCTCAAACCGGATTTGTTCTTGGTGGTTTCCAATCCTCATGGTGAGGGGTTTAGTTCTTGCGAACACTCCTTCCTTTGCTAATGAGCCGTCGGCCATTCGTAGGGGCCGATTATAGACTTCAGTCTGTGCGTCTATCATCCTAGCAGCTCGTGGCGAGATTAGGTTAATCTGGCTTCCCGAATCCACTAAGGCTCTAAGGTTTCCGTTGCCAAACTTAACATCCAACCGGATGGCTTCTCCTTCGCCAACTTTAAACACATCGGAAGCGAATTCCGTATTGAACTCCTCCTCCCGGGTCATTTGAGGCGGTGCCCTTCTCCTGGGTTTTCTGATATTGAAGGGGTTATTGACACGTCTAGTTGGAGTCATCCATTCCGTGTCGATCTCGTAGTAATGGCCTATTCCATAACCATAAAGTTGTTCCCTTCGTTCTTCGCGGAAGGTGATGCCTTGGCGAGGTTCTCGTCGTGCCCAGTACGTTTTTTCCTCGTCCTCATGGTACGCAACCCACGCGTGGGAGTCCAGTCTTGGGGGCCGCATGTTTTTCCCTAGTACATAGACTACAGGATCATCGTGGAGCAGGCCACTAACAGCGATTTTTTCGAAGTTGGTCCACACCACTCTTACGATCATTCCCAGCTTCCAAAAACTGTACTGGAGAATTCCTTCTCTTTGGATCGGCATATCCCACAAGATATTTCGCTCGATCATCCTCCAGGTTTCTATGTGATTTCCATCGGGCAAGGTGGCCATGCTAACCAATATCATTCGCTCTCCTACTTGGGGTTGGTTCGTCAGGTAAGGCTGGGCGATGAAATCTTCTCGCTCGACATGTTTAGACAGCTCTGGACCCCAGACGTTTTTCTGAAAAGATTCCTTTGCTATTCTTTGGTAAGGTTCTGACTCTTTAGGTGTTGTGTATGGAGAATACACTGGTGAAATTCTGGCACGTTTCTTTCCTTTTTTGGAGTTCCATTTAACTTTTCCAAACGCTGGTTCGCTGACATCCGTCTCCATGCTATAATCTTCCCGGATCATAGGGATTCCTCCGTACACAGGCTGGTTTCCCAAACTCGAGAGGCTGGCAGTATCCCAGTATTCTTCAGGGGGAAAATTGTCTGGGAGAGCGGTTCCCGAGTCCCGTCGCTCTCCTTCTTCCGCAGCTGATATTAAGACATCCAGCTTGCTCGTGGTTGGAGAGAAAACTCCTGAAGACGTCTGGCTCCCTGCCTCGTTGTCTTCTGCTGACCATACCATGGATACGGTCTTGACTTCTTTGGACTTTCCTTTGTCTTTGTCACCATGCTCCGAGGCCCTGTGTCCTGCCTGGCCACACCTGAAGCAAAGGTTTTTCTCTCTTCGTTCCTTATATTGCTCAGGAGTAAGATCGAACTTCTTCTTTCCTTTTCCTTTGGTGTTCGATTTCCCGTTCCTCTTGCTTCCCGTGAGTGCCTTCACATCCGCTGTTTCTTTTTTCTTATGGGATCCTTTTTGCTCTTTTTTGTCGGAGAAAGCCCTTTTTTCTAGCTTGCGTTCATAATGTCGATTATCAAACTGAACAGCTTTATAGATCATATCGCTCAGGGTTTTGGGCCTTTCGTCGAGTCGGGCAATGTCGTCCTTTACTTCTTCCTTGAGGCTGTTGTAAAAGGCATCCTTCAAGTCTTCATCGCTATAAGTCGTAAGGACAGCGTATCTTCTGAATTCTGCTGCATGGTGGGAGGCCGAGCCCTTTTGTCGGATGCTGTGTACTTTTCTTTTAGCATCGGCCACTTCATTGATATCACCGAAGACGGGCGTGACCTCTCTCCAAAAGTCTTCAACGGACTTAAACAATTGTTTTGTGGAGGCCCAACAATGGGTCTTGTCTGTCGTGGATAAATAGTTTTCAAGGTAGGGTCTCATCCAATCGAAGGCAGTTCCTTCTAGGTAGGAGGCGATCCAAAGGATCCGGTTGACGTCGTCGGCAAACCGATCCTTATTAAAGAACAAGTACAGGGTAGCTTGCATCTTGAAGACTTTGAACTTGCTTCGTTCACCCTTGAACCTCATGGGCAAGCCCACCTTTGGGGTTCTTTCCACTTCCTGTTCTCGCATTGGGGTGTCTCGTTCCTCCGGGTTGGGGTTGCCCTGTTCCTCCGGCTTGGGAATTAAGTCTGAAGATTCTCCGGCCATGGTACCTTCGAGTTTCAAGGTGTTCAAAGTGTAACGTTCTTACTAAGGTATGGGGTTATCTATCACTCAAATGATAGATGAAGGTAAAGGGCAAGAGAATAATTTCACAAAGCTTAGGGTAGTTATTATGAAATGTAGGTATACTGTAAATCAATTGAGTTGAGCACGAAGCTCCTATCTACTGTAAGTTCTATCTACTTATATAAAGAGTGAATTTCCTTCGAGTCCCATTGATCCCATCGATCCCCCTGAGGATCCATGGGATCCATGGGATCCGCTTATCTAATCCAGGTACTCGCTTAATCATTAGTACTAGCTTTTTACACGTACGAGCAAATCGCTAGCACAAGCGGAAAAGTAGTACTATTTCTCCGATAGTACTACTACTTAGCTAGTACAACCAAAGGGTTAGTACTATAATTCCGATAATACTATCCTTTAGCTTATACAACCCTTTTTATAATACTAGTGTTGAACTTGTACTATCCTTTCGCTAGTATTAATAATGCAATAGTACTAGCGATACCATAACCAAGTCCCGGATAGCCGTCTTAACTTATACTTATTTAACTAAGGCGACGGCTATAGAAGCCTTATACTTTAGGTCGCTTGTCACAACCCTGCGGAGTCGTGACAATATGACTTAATATGCTTTACTAATTTAGGTGTTGATTTAATAAATCTTAATGTTGATTTAGTTAAAGTCTTTATTTTCACGAGTTCAGCTAACCCCTTTGTGCTAGAAAAAAGGTCACGTATAGTATTATATGATTTGTGGCTGATAAGAGTCAGCTGAGCTATACCCCTTGAGGTCAGGTCACCTGTATACTTACAACAAGGTGGTTTTTGATTGTTAGGTAATCGATTAGTCAGCTGATTGATTAACTGATTGTGATTAATCAGGTAGCTGATTAATCAGTACTGATTAATCGATTACTCTATGATTTTCATTGTTTTTCTTATTTTCTTTTATCTTTAAATTTGTAAAACAATTATTTATCTTAAATATAACCTCTGAAGTAAATTCTTTTTATATTACTTTTATAACTCAAGAATTAACTTGAACTCATGGACCTATTTCTATAGTATAAAAGTATAGTCGTACAATGCTCGATGACGAGGATCCTACTTATCGATATTATGTTTTTTGTACAGAAGAGAATATAATATTAATCTTTAAAGTTAAAAAGGTTCTTATAAATCTACGACGTTATCTTATGGCTATTCATTCTATTATTATTGATATTATTATAAGTTATATTCAAGCTAAAATACTTTTGTAATTAAGAGAACTTTATAATCGAGCGGAGTCATCTGGTCAAACAGAAGAGATTAATATTTATATCTTTTTACAGTAACTAGATCTAGATGTAATTAATAAGGCTTTAATCTTATTAATTATTATACGAAACCTTTCTTTTCGAACTATAGAATAACCTGAGTTTTACACCTTTTGTTAAGTCTTGAACCTATAATCAAAAAGTGTAATAACTATGACTTACTCTTAAGTTATAAAGAAAATCGAGGAATCCTAGAATTACTATAAGGATATTGTACGACGGTCTCTTTAATCAGTAATCTTAAGTATTCACATTTTACTTGATATTTAGACTTCTTCAAATAGATACTTTCTTTTAAGGATTTATATATATTATACTATATACTTTCTTAGAAGACAAAAAGCTTTCCTCGCCCTTCGTCAAATAGTGGGTTATAATAAAGAGAATCAATTTGATATTCTTTTTCCGGTTCTTGAAGATTATAACATTCTACGACAGTTTAGAGTTATTATTGTTAATAATGTTAGCCCAAATAATATTCTTTGTAAAGTAATAAAGAATTATATATGAGATAAACAAGATATTACATAGAATACAGAGTATTAACAGATTTGTTATAATGGTCATATTATTAACCTTATTATTCAAGCTTTTTTATTTGCTAACATTGTAGAAATAAAAGAGCTTAAGTTATATAATAATCAAGATTAAAGAGGAGAAAAAGAAGACGAAGAGAAAAGAGTAAAGTTTTGACTTATGAAACTTCTTGGCAAGATGCACAATATCATTATCTATATCTATGGTTCAACTATTCGTATTACTGAATTTTTAAGGTTTGTAACAAAACGGATTTTACTTAGTAATGGCACAAGGTAGAATAACTAGTATATAATACTTGTTATTGCTTTAGAACTGAGGCTAGTAGTTGAGAAATATTTTCAAAACTATAAGTCAGACTTAAAAGACGATGAACTTTCTAATATAGATTAAAGATGACTTCGTATGATTATAAAGTTTTTAGAACCTTTTAGTCAAGCAACTCTTTATACTGAAGGAGACTCTGTAGCGATCAATTGAGTCCTTTTTAGTATAGATGTTTTAATTATACACTTTCAACGTTCACTTGTTAAATATAAAAACAATAAAGACTTCGCTTCTCGGATTAATAAAGGGTAGCCAGTCTTTGATAAATTATTTAAAGACAGATCTGTTTCCATTATATGCAGCTGCTCTTATCCTTCACCCGGGTCATCGTACAAAATACATTGAAATCAATTGGCCAAAGAAATGGATAAAGTCGACTTTAGAAAAGGTTAAAAAGCTTTAGGAGAAGTACCGGGAAACTACTCCTTCTTCTGCTGTTTTAGTTTCTTCATCATACAGCAATACTTCTAAAGAGCCAAAAGAGCTTAATGCTTTTGATCAGATTGCCCAGAGCCTTGGCAGTTATGCTCGGCCAGCAAGCCAAGACAAGTATAAGGACTACTTTTCCGGAGAGCCATACGGCATCAGTCAACCCTCAGCACTTGAGTGATGGTGTGAGGATGCGCAGAGACAACGCTGGCCCTGGTTATCGCGTATGGCCATTGATATTCTTTCAATTCCAGCTATGAGTGATGAACCAGAGCGAGTATTTTCAGGAGCTCGTCATACAATTACATAGGAGAGAGGACAAATGGATCCCGAGACTATTGAGATGACAGAATGTCTTAAGCACTGGAAAAGAAGTGGGGTTTTAATAAGCTTTTTGAGAGCGTGTTATAATAGATTGTAATAAAGAGCTTTAACTGATTACAATCGATCAATCAATCGCAATCAATCAGCAATCAGTTAATCGGCTGATTAATCAATCAGTCAGCAATCAGACCAATCAAAAACCACCCTGCCTCCTCCTCTTCATCATCATCATCATCATCCTTATATTCGTCTTCATCTTCGCTCTCATCCTCCTCCTCGCTCTCATTCTCTTCATCATCATCATCATCATCATCGTCGTCATCTTGCTCCCCCCATCTTGATAAGGCCAGGTATTTCTCATGCAATCCGTTTCCGAGTCTGAGGCCCACTCAACATCTACTTTGCCCTCTGATTGACTTAAAATGTCATCTTCTTCAAGTAGTGTATTCCAGATATAATTCATCTGGCCGACTTCGATATCCCGAGAGTTTACTCCGAAAATTTTTTCACGTAATGCTTCTTTCCTGGCCCAAATTCGGAAAGCAAGGCACATGAAGCACTTCCATACCGCAATGTATCCCTTTCGGCCACTCGAAGATCGAAGGCGGTTAAATGCTACTGACCGAAAGCCGCGCTCGTGATAAGTCTGAAGCCAGCATCGAAGACGATAATTGGTGTGATCCAACGTCTGCTCGGCACGAGCAAACATGCAATCGATTGCGTGCATCAAGATCCGAAGCTTTCTTTCGTCTGCTCCGGGGCTCGTGATAGGACGACCCAGCCAGGATCCAAGGCAGTAATCGCTATGGTTCCAGATTGCCGGCTGCAATGTCGCAGCTGTCAAAATATCCAAAGGGCGATTTCGAAACCGGAGAGGCCATTTGGTGTGTTTGAGCCATGGAGTTGTTTCATTGTCTTCATCACACGAGAATTTCTCTTTTTCTTGCTGAATGTGAATGGACTGCCTGAGCAAACGTTGATCCTCAAGTTCTTCTTGAGCCAGGAGTAAAGGATCTAGTTCCATGCTAAAGTTCAATTGAATGACTGAACAAGGTAATCAGGTAGGTATATCAAGCTTTAATCTACATAAAATAACAGAGTATTTAGATGAAAAAGAAAAAGAAATACTATACTCTTTAAATAAATATCATTTACGTCTTCTTAACACAAACGCGACACGTTCAAAACACGTCTTTGTCGTCGTCTTACCACGAGCTTACCTGCAATTTCGCTTTCGCAAATACAGTTAGGTTGATAGGCCTGTTCCTCGGAATTTTCCAACGGCCAAAATCGGCCATCCTCTGGTTCACTTCTGTGTAGTAAATCCCACGCAAAGGGGCTTAATCCTTCAGGAGATAACCTCCTTGCAGCTGCAGCCTCTTTATCTCCAACGGGATTTAAGGTTATCAGCTTCCTCTTATCTATAAAGATACTGAAGTGGTTTAAGCGTAGCTGACTAACCATACACGAACCCTGTAGTCACTGTCCTTTTTCCGCCAATTAAAACGTTGCTATTGCAAAATTTGCTCCTTCAGCGAAAAACACAGGCAACATATAGCGCTGACCCAGCCATTGTTCGGTGGAAGAGTAGCGGCACGGACCAGACGCGATCACGGCACCGGCGGCAGCCAATGCGAAGCGGCCGAAGTGCGCTTCCGGGGAAAGAGGAGAGCAGCAATTAACACTGTAGGGCGACGGTCTGCTCCGCATTAAATACGATCGTTTCCGAGCACATTCTATTGAAAGTCATGTGCTCAGTCTTAACATAGATTTATGAAACAAATCATGATGGTGAAGAACGAGTCAATATTCTTATATTCAAGACTCAATCAAATCGGCCGGCTTCTACTGCATCTAAACAACAAATATACGCTCAAATCACCCGTCGCTCTCCATCCGCTGGCCCATTTTTTGCACTCATTGGAAGACTTTATCTAACCACTCATGTACAATGTTAAGAGTTGTTGGAGCTGACAAGTGTAGTGACAAATCATGCCCAGTTTGCATTGGTACATAGAATTCATAATTTGACCGGGGGAAGAGAGAATTCGTGGCATTGAGAATATTGTTGCAGATGCCAAAATCCGTATTACAAAGTAATACATCCGAGTCTCCAGTGACGACGAATATGCTGCCGCTAAATTCTGGTGCAGGCATTAATGCCCCAGCTTCCAACGTCAGCAACTCACCCATCGTTGCAGTATCTGCAATAGGGTAGTCCTTTTGAGGGACAGTGGGGTCGTATGCTCCCGCATAGAATCCTCCCTCTCTTGTTTGCTCGCTCAAAGGCGTGACGTAACCCTTGGCAAGGCCTGAAAAGCGCTGTGGGAACACATCAACGGCAGGGGTCATTTTGAGATCCAGAGTGGCTTGGGCAGACAGAGAATTAGACCATCCTGTGACGACGAAAGCCTCTACGTCTGAGGGGTGAAGACGTACCAACCCCGTACCGACCGAAGAGCCGTATGAATGACCGACCAGTGCAATTTTATCAAATGTTTTCCCGAGAGGGTTTGCTCCATCGTTGCGAATTGTCATCAGTATTTGATGGTTTATCTCGATTTGGAGCGGAGCCTGAACGGTTGCAAATGGGTCCGGGCGATCTGGATTCTGGCCGTGGCCTAGACTCTCAACAGTGAGTGTGTGATAGCCATTAGCATTCGCGGCTAGCGGCCAGTTGTATATGTCGTTGATATCTAGACCATACCACACCGTTTGATTGTATGTAGCGCCGTGGATGAAATATTCCAATACACCAGTGTCTGCAACGGCAGAATCAGGGGCGCAATATTTTCCGAGAATGGTGAACGAGCCACCGACGGTAGTAACACCGTTTGTCGGCGCCCCAGCTGCACTGCTCAGAGCGGCGTTTAAGTAGTCGATTATAGCTTGCGAGTTTGTCAGATCTGGTAGGTCAGTGAACACAATGTTCTCGGCGGATGCGGTGACCTCAAAAGCGACCTTGGCACAGTGAGGAGCAGAAGTTACCAAACCTGGTGCCGCTAATGAGAGCAGCATCAAGCTGCATTGAGCCAAGACGGTATTTTTCATGGTTTATGAGCTTTGAGATGGTTGATTATTGTTATATTGGCGATCCAGAAAAATGATTGTGGAAGGATTAAGTCTTATTTCACTGCTGAGATTCTTCAGCTACCAGGGCCAGAGAAGTACCAAGTATATCTACATATATCCGACAAGAGATAATGAAAGTGAAATGGTGGTCTTCATAATAGGCTGCTGCAACGGTATGCAGGAATGGGAGCTTTGTATGAATTTCGCGCTCAAGAAAAACAACCATGATTAGGAAGCATTCTCGTGTTCTATTCCCACTTTCGTATTTAATCCTCATTAAACTCGCTCATTTATCCGCCTGGCAAGCAATGGCCAAGGGTGCATGCGTAAATATGGCATATTGATTAACGTATTTCCCGGCTGGTCCGGCCACTGAATTTTAGGGAAAATCGAGCGAATCACCCTTCAACATATCAACAACTACATTTATCATTCTAGTCAAAGCAATTCTACTTTAAGTTAACGTAATTCCCGATCCACCGGTCATCCCGATCCACCGGTCACCTCCCCACCAAAATCATCAACATCAATACTTTCTATGAATTATTTTTCAACCAAAACACGTCGCAATGGGCCCCTAGGAGTCCTCTTAGCAATTCAGGGGCATTTTGGGTTCCAGAGACGCCACAGAACACAATTCAATTGCAAAAACAATATGAGACCATCCAATCAAGGCTCCGGCAACATAGGAGTCCTTCTACACCTACTAGAATTACGTTTGCCCAGCTTATAAAGGGGTGTCAAATGGCTATGAGTTAATACTTTCTACTCTAAAAAGATAATAATTATAATAATTAACAATATAATATCAGAGAAACAAGAATTATCATAAACTGGATTATTACAAAAGTCACTGTTATCTTTAATTCTTTTCTTATATTTTAATACAAATTTAGTATATGTTAAGAGGTTATAAGGAATAGCAATATAGCATAGAGTACTGAATAGAATTGAATTGAACTAAAGAATTAACTGTATGGTGGCAAGTATGGCCGTATATATAGACTACTATTTGGTTCTACTTTCGGAGTCTGACATACCTTAATTAAGCCACAGAATCCGAATTCGGATTCCGATCTCAACACTCCCCTTATTTGTTATTATTCAAGCCTATAGAGAAGTGAAATATTATCAATTTTATGGTGTTTGTAGTTAATACAGTGTACTTATACTTTTTGATCTGTTGTAAAGCCCCCTGGCCACCTATGGTCTTCTAACTTCTAATAAGCCTGTTTAAGCTAATAAGTCATTTATTAGCTTGTTGAATTTCTGCAATTGTAGTGGTTTCGTTAGTATGTCAGTTACCATTTCCTCTGTGGAACATATTGCACAGTTATCCTTTTGCTGGTTATCAGGTCTCTGATATAATAGTATTGTACATCAATATGCTTTGACCTATTATGTATTACAGAGTTGTTGGCCAGTGTAATACAGGCCTGATTGTCCGAATATATAAGGACCTTTAGGCCTGGTCTTAATAACTAGGCTTGCTTTAACTTCTGCAAGAATGTTCTAAGCTACTGGCCTTGTTTGCTAGCCTCGGCCAGGGCTATATACTCTGATTCAGCCATAGAAGTAGCTATACAGTACTGTTTTGTAGAACTTCAAGATATAGCTTCTTTTTTTAATAAATAAATATGGCCTGTAATAAACCTCTTATTAACTATGTCCTTAGTATAATCAGTATCATAGTAATTCTGTAATTTAGCCTCTTCCGGTTTGTAGCCTCTTAATTGAATAGCTTTCTCCTGGGTGCTCTTCAAGTATTGTATGACTCTTAGGGCACTGTTTATATACTTAATTATAAGGCTGTTATAGTGTTGTTAGAGCTTTCCTACTACATACGTTATATTACAGTGTATTTTGTGGGTTAACCAGCCTAATTAATCAATTGCCTCTTGATACAGGGCCTGATTAACCTGTGATTCGTCCGGAGACTTTTTATAGAACGTTTTTGGGTCTATGACAGGTGTACTGAATGGGGTAATATTCTGTAGCCTGAAATGAGTTAGTATATTGTTAATATACAGGCTCTGGTTTATTTTTAGGTTATTATTAGCTTTGTTTTTAGTAATCCGTAAGCCTAGAATTGACTTGACTTTTCCTAAATCCTTGAGTTCTTACTTAGTAGATAACTTCTTTATGATAGCCTTTATAACTTTTAAGTTAGTCTTTGTAATCATTATATTATTAATATATAAACTTATAATTATAGATTTATCAGTATTAACGAATATACTAAGATTATTATAATATAACTAAAACTTTTGTTCTTCCAGGTTTATATAATTCTTTATATATTACTCTTGGCTAAATTATTTTAGGCCATAAAAAAGTATATTTAGCCTATAAATTATATTTTTGAAAATATTATTTAGGTTTATAAAAAGTTTCATAAATATAATAATATATAATTTAGCTCTTGGATAAGTTATAACTATATTGGCTTACTTAACTTTTTAGCTAAATATAGTTATTATAGTTAGTATAACTTTTAATGATTTAATATATAAAGTGAAGCTAAAAGTCTTTAAATAATTAGTTTTATATTTCTGACTAAACCTTTAAACTATTAATTAAGTTTTCTTTCGATCAAACAGATCTGTAAAAGTATATTTAATATTATATACTTATTTAGAGTTTATAAGGTTATCTTTTTCCGGTAATTTAATATATTCTTAGACTTTTAGAGTTTATAGCTTTTTAGCTCTTTTATTATAGTAACTAGTATAAAGAGTCTTTTATAGCTTCTTTTACTGATTTAAGTATATAAAACTTTGTAACTCTAAGAGCTATATAACTTATATTATCTGATTTGTTTGAATTTTCCTGAATTATATAATTAATCTTAATCATAAGGCTTATGTCAAGGTCAGGCTCTGAATTTTAGTCCTTTATTAACTCTAGAGTCCTTAGAGGTAATAAAGGTGTTAAAGGCCTTAAAGTAATGTTGTTAAAAGTATTTTTCCTTATCGATTCAAGGGTTTCAGGTTTTACTCAGAGATTAAATAATATTATCTTTTTCTTTATTATAAACTTGTTTTAGTTAAATTTTAACCACAAATCCTCTTTGAATCAAGGTTCTATAGTTATAATTATTTTGTAAGTAATAAGGTTATATAGTTTATATTACTTCTTGATATCTGTATAATCAATAAAACAAATCTTTTAAGTTATAACCTTTATTTTGTTATCTTTTTACATTTCTAGTAAGACTAAGTATATTATATAACTGAAAGCTTTTAAGTAATTAATATAAAGTTTTTTACTAATATAAGTTTCCTCTAGAATAATACTCTTAAGCTTTATTAATAATTGGTTTTGAATATAACAAGTTATATAAACTATATTTTCCCAGAATTTAACCAATAAATAAGTATTTGTTAATATAGCTTTAGCCAAGGATATTAAAGTACAGTTTAATTATTCAGAAACTTTATTTTGATAAAAAGTATAAGTTATAATATATTTGAAATATATATTAAAAATTAAGTATTATCTTGTTCTTAGAGTTTTGTATTCTTTAGTGTTATCATACCTGAACATCTTAATCTTATTACCGGTTTTTAACTTTATAGTAAACTTAAATTCAGTGACTATAATAGTTAAAGAAGCTTTATCTTTTGTGAAATATATTTATGATTTTCGGTTATATTTATCTTCTAGGTTCTTAATCTTAAAAGGCTTTTATATATTATTATAGATATACTTTAACATCTTGATTTTATGTTTTAGGAATTATTAGTTAACTACTTTTACTGTTTTCGAAAGATCATAAGCTTCATAAACCTTTAACAATAGGTTAATTAGTCTTTTTAAACTTTTTATAATCTTATGAAGTTTTTGAAGCTCTTTAATAACTATATAACTAAGCCTCCTGTATTATAACTGCTTAAAGTCTTTAATTAAGACTTTGTAAACATGTTCTTCTAAGGGTATTATATAGAGTATATAAGCCTTATTTAGTTTTTATGTCTTTTTTATAACCTTTTCTTCGCTAAAGATTTGTAAGCTATTCTCTTTAGTAGTTAATATAAAGAGTTTTTTATTCTAAAGTTTTAGTATTAATATAAGGTTTTTTATTAATTCAAGGATATATAATACTTTTGTAAGTGTTATAGGTTATATATAACTTTTTACTTTTATCTATAAGGATATTATTCCTTGGTTAATAACTTTTAATTTGAGTTTATTCATGATTAATATCTTGATAAGTATAAAGAGTCTAATGTAGTCTCTGAAAACTTCTTAGCAGTATATTATATAACAAGATGTTCTAAAATTAATGACTTATATTAACTTTTCAGATTAAGGTTCTATAGAGTTATTAATAATAACTTAGTTTGTCTTTATAGTTATAGTTATATTAATTATATTTTCAGCTTTAGTATTAGTTTTGCTTTTAGTAAGGGTAAGTAAAAGTCTTATATTATTATTGTTAATCTCATTTTTGGTATTCTTTTTGTCCTTTTTACACTTAAAGTAATCCTTTTTCATATAACTTGTTTTATTATAATAATAATATTTTCTAGTAAACTTTAGTTTCTTGCCTCTTTTTCTAGACTCTAAAATACTAACTTTTAAAGCCTTTTCTTTAAGAGGCTCTTTAGGCTTAAACCGGTGTTCTATATTTATTAGCTTTTTTATTATTAACTTGTAATCTTTCTTTATAAAGCTTTTTATTTCTAACTATAAGATCAAGGAGTTAAATTGTTTATTAATATCTTTAAAGGTCAGGAATAAGGATAATAATTTAATATAGTTTATAAGCTTCTCCTTAGGCTTAATCTCCTGTCACGACCCCGCAAGGTTGTAACAAGCGACCTGATTATAGGGCCTCCATAGCCGTCGCCTTAGTTAAATAAGTATAAATTAAGACGGCTATCAGGGACCTGGTTATGGTATCGCTAGTACTATTGCATTACTAGTACTAGCGAAAGGATAGTACAAGTTCAACACTAGTACTATAAAAGGGGTTGTACAAGCTAAAGGATAGTACTATTGAAGTTGTAGTACTAACCTTTTGGTTGTACTAACTAGGTGGTAATATTATCGGGAAATTAGTATTACTTTTTCGCTTGTGCTAGTTATTTGCTTGTACGTGCAGATAGCTAGTACTAGCAAATAAGCGATCATATGAGGCGTATATCCTGTATATCGAGTATAAGGTATAACCAATATACTCAATATACTAACCCTCACTATATAAGTAGATAGTTTCACAGTAGATAGGAGCCTCGTGCTCAACTCAATTGATTTACAGCATACCTGCACTTCATAGTAACTACCCTAAAGTCTTGTGAAGCTATTCTCTTGCCCTTTACCTTCATCTATCATTTGAGTGATAGATAACCCCATACCCTTGTAGGAACGTTACATCTCCTTTATTTTGGCCTGTAAAGCGTTTAGTTCAATGTTAATAATAAGTACTAAGGCCAGAGAGTCTGTTTATAAAGATTTATAAGCCATGAAAATTTGTAGCTTAATACTTAATTATTTTATATCCTTAAGAATACTTATAACTTTCAAAACTTCTTATTACTTCTTAATTATATACTTTTAGAAGATTTTAGTTAATATATTATAATTATAAGAAATAATAATTGTCATAACTCTGTAAAGTTGTAACAAACGACCTAGTTATATAATCTTTATAGTTATTACCTTAATTAAATAAGTATAAGTTAAGACAATTATCAAAGACCTAGTTATAGTATTATTAATATTATCATATTATTAATATTAACGAAAGGATAATACAAATTCAACATTTATATTATAAAAAAGATTATACAAATTATAAAATAATATTATCGAAATTGTAATATTAATCTTTTGGTTATATTAATTAAATAATAATATTATCGGAGAAATAATATTACTTTTCTACTTATGTTAATTATTTACTTATATATATAAAAAGCTAATATTAATAGATTAAGCAAACACTTAGATTAGATAAACGAATTCCATAAATCCCATAAATCCTCAAAAAATCAATAAGATTAATAAAACTCAAAGAAAATTTATTCTTTATATAAATAAATAAATTTATAATAGATAAAAAATTTATACTTAACCTAATTGATTTATAATATACTTATATTTTATAATAAAATTTTATAGATTAAGTTTTATTTATTCTTTTAACTTCTTAAGTTTTATTATAACCTTATAGGGTTATGACAAGTGACTTGAGTATAAGGCTCTTATAGCCATTGCCTTAGTTAAATAAGTATAAGTTAAGACAGCTATCAAAGACCTGGTTATAGTATTGTTAATATTATCGTATTATTAGTATTAGCAAAAAAATAATATAAATTCAATATTAATATTATAAAAAAAGTTATACAAACTAAAGGATAATATTATCAAAGTTATAATATTAATCCTTTAGTTATACTAATTAAGTAATAATATTATCAAGGAAATAATATTACTTTTCTGCTTATGTTAATTATTCGCTTATATGTACAAAAAGTTAATACTAGCAAATAAGTAAGTATATGACAAAAAGGACTAGATAAGATTCCTTAGATCTAGGACCAGATAGGATTTCTTGGATCTAAGACTAGATAAGATTTCCTGGATCCAGGAACGGAGAAATCCAGGAGGATTCAGTCATTAGTATATATTATATAAGTAGATAATTTTACAGTAAATAAAAGTTTCATGCTTAACTTAATTAATTTATAATATATTTGTATTTCATTATAAAATTCTACAATTTAAGTTTTATTTGTTCCCTTGGCTTCTTAAGCTTATTATTTAAATAATAACTAAATCCTAATATAAGAATGTTATACTTTAAACACCATCTTCAGAAGTTTTACAGATTAAGTAAAAATGAGTTAATTCAGAGATTCTTCAGACCTTATCAAGTCCGAGGAGTTGTCCAAGGATATTAAAATAAATGATAAAGAGAATAACAAAAATAAGAACAATGACGATTATTACAGAATTTCGAAAGTTTAATTATTTGACTAATTTAATAGAACTTGTTCTAAGTTCATCAAGTATAAGTTATAAGTTATTGTATATTTCTATTTCAATAAAACAAAGTTTAATACTAAAGTTGATCAAATCTTATAAATTATTTTATACTTAGACAATATTACTTTTAACTAATTTTAACCTTATCTCCTGAATTATTTGACTACAGATGACAAGACTCAATGTTAACAAATAACAATAAATATCTTTAGTAATATAAAAAAATTCTAAAATAACCTCAAAATAATATTCAAGACTATAAACAAAATAATTAACATAAAACAAAAACTGAAAAAACTTAAGCAGAAAGACATTATTACTGATTATACTGTTGACTTCCGGAAACTGAAAATAATGATTTAATACAATGAAGAAACTAAAATAAACTTATATTATAACAAACTAAAGAAAAAAATAAAGGATAATATTATTAAAATAAATAAAAAGCTAAAAATCTTTAATAATTTAATCAGTAAAGTTATTATCTTTAATAACTAAAACTTTGAACAAAAGTTAAAGAAAAACTCAAGATAAGTTTACTTTAACAAAAAAGAACACAAAAGTTCTTATAAAAGAAAAAAGATAATTAATGTAAGAATTATTGTTAATAATAAAAAAAACAAAAAGTCTAATCTCAAAAAAAAAAGAAAACAAAAGTTTGACTTTATTCTTGAGTAATATAAAGAATATAAGAAAAAAAAACTTTATTACAAATATAAACAAATAAAACATTAAGCATTAGAATATGATAACAAAGACAAAAGAAAATCCTAAAAAGTCAAAATAGTTTTAATAATATTTTTAGTAAAAGATTATAAGTCTTAAAGCTCAAGAGATGTCTTAATAATGAATTAAAGTAACTTTGACGAATTACCTGAAGATTTTAAAGATTAGTCAATAGATTAGATTTTATGAGTTTTTTTAATAAAAAACTTTACTGAAAAAGTTTATTATAACATTAAAAATATAATATTTTCAAGAATCTTTTCTTTAACCATGAATAAATTAAATATATTAGTGTTTATTATAGAGAAAATAGAATAATAAAGCTTAAAAACTATTAATCTTAATAATTTCTTTCTAGAAGAATATTAAAATATTATTAACCTGCCAGACTTATTTTTCCTAAAATAAATTAAAGAAAAGCCAATGATCTATAAAAAGTTTTAGAACAATTTTTATTAAGTTAAATAAGAATCCTCGAAAAAAAAAGAATATATTAAAATTTCATTAATATATTCTTTATTTATAATGTTTAAAAAGTCAAAACTTAACCAAAGATAAGCCAAGGATTCTTTCTGAAAGATCTTCTGGAGTTTTAAGCTTTTTAACTATATAAAGTATAAGGATTTTATAGTTTAACTGTATTAAACAAATAAATTACAAATAAATAAAAAAATAATACTAATTAGTATAACTTTCTATCTTAATAAAAATTATATAAAAACTTAAAGATTAATCAAAAAAAATATTTTTTAAGATATATTACTTCAGTAAAACAAATTTCTTTAGTATAGAATATAAAAGCTAAAAGTAATAATTAAGATTGTATAAACTAATTTCGAAAAAATCGTTATTAGTAATTTATACCATGATAACCTAATATTTTATTCTTTAAGAGAAAACATATAACTATCTAAACAGGACTTCTCTGTATGAGTTATATACTATAAGGACAAAAAAAAAATATATTAGACAAGAAAAAAAATATATCAAAAAATAACATTTTATACAGAATATCAAGAGTAATATTATAATTATAGAATAAATCATTATTATGAATTTAACAATGAATTTAACAATGAATAAATACTTCTTAAGAAATATGTTAATAACTTATTTAACATGAGTAAGCCCAAGAAATAAGCTTTATTATAATTAACCTGAGAAGAGGAATTTAATATTGAGTTTATATTAAATATGTTCATAGCAAAAGAAAAAAACGTTATTTACTTGAATGTCAAATTTAGTAATAAAAAACTTAAAGTAATAATAAACTCTGGAAACTAGATTAACTTTATATTGTTTATAATTATTAAGTTATTAAAGACATCTATAGAAACCTTTAATTAATCCTTATGAATAACTAATAATTCCATTAATAAAAAAAGAATATTTGCTAAAACCAAATCCTTTGTTATAAGAATTGGTAATCATTAAGAAAAGATTTAATTTAAGATTTCAGTCTTAGAAAAAGAAAATATTATTTTAGGATAACCTTGGCTAAAGTTCTATAACCTGGATATTAACTAGAAAATTAAGAAATTAATATTTAAATATTATTATGACATTATACCAAAGAAATAGTTAATATAAGATGTTTTCGTTATTAAAGTAATTCAGGATAATCTCCAAAACTAGTTAAATACTTTTCTTGACAAGTATTAAGACTATTATGAATTGTTTATTTTATAATCAAAGAATATAACTTTATCTTTATATAAAAAATAAGACCATGAAATTATTTTCTAAGAAAACATAATACTTTTGTATAAATCTATTTACAGAATTAATTTTGTAAAAGATAAGATCTTGAGAAAGTAATTAGATGAACAGAGTATAAAGAGCTTTTATAAAAAGTCAAGCTTTTTGTAAAAAATGTTATTAATATAAACGTTAAAGTCAGATGATCCCAAGGAAAAATTATGTAGAAATTACAGAAATTTAAATAATAAAACTATAAAAAACAAATATTTATTACTTTATATTAATGATATATAAAATATACTTATTAGAGCAAAATATTTCACGAAATTAAACTTTGTTATAAGATTTAATTTAATAAAAATCAAAGAAAAATACAAATAATACATTGTTATTCGAACTAAATATAGACTTTATAAGCTTTTAATCATACTTTTCAGTTTGATAAATATATTAACAACTATACAAAAAGTGAATAATATAATCTTGAGACTATATTTAGATAATATCTTGATTTATTTTAAGATATTAGAAAAACACAGACAATACATTTGTACTATATTTAAAACATTAATCAATAATAACATAAAGTATAAACTGATTAAATATTAATTTAATATAACAGAAATAAAATTTCTAAGTAAAATAATTTCAGATAAAGAATTTCGAATAAACCCAGAAAAAGTAAAAATTATTAAAGAATAACTTATTCTTAAAATGGTCAAGAAAGTTTAGTAATTTAATGAATTTGTTAATTATTATAAATATTATATAACAAGTTATTCAGTAAAGACTGATTTGTTAACAGAATTAACGAAAAAAAATATACTTTTTGTTTAAAAAAAAAGGTAAAAAAGAGTTTTCCAAGAAATTAAGAATTAATATAATAAAAACAAAATATTAACTTATATTAATCCTGAAAAACTATATTAACTAAAAATAGACATCTCAGATAAAGTATTAGAAAAAGTCTTATTACAGAAAAATAACAAAGAATGTTAAAAGTCAGTAATCTGTTGAGATTATGACCATTAAGCTCATATTATGGAAGTGTTGGTTCACTAGGCACTGTCACGACCCTGCAAGGTTGTGACAAGCAACCTGATTATAGGGCCTCTATAGCCTTCACCTTAGTTAAATAAGTATAAGATAAGACAGCTATCAGGGTCCTGGTTATGGTATTGCTAGTACTATCGCATTATTAGTACTAGCGAAAGGATAGTACAAGTTCAACACTAATATTATAGAAAGGGTTGTACAAGCTAAAGGATAGTATTATCGGAATTATAGTACTAACCCTTTGGTTGTACTAGCTAAGTGGAAGTACTATTGGAGAAATAGTATTACTTTTCCGCTTGTACTAGCGATTTGCTTATATGTGCAAAAAGTTAATATTAATAATTAAATAAATATCTGGATTAACTAAGACGATCAGTCAGATCAGTACTGATCGACATGACCTGGAGGGATCAGGAGGATTAGTACTGATCGTACTGATTCTATGATCAGTTGAGCTCGAACTGATCTATCTGATCCCAAGGTTCGTTCACTTTATAAGTAGATAATTTTACAGTAGATAGAAGCCTTATGCTTAACTCAATTGATTTACAATATACTTACATTTCATAATAACTATCTTAAACTATAGTAAAATTATTCTCTTACCCTTTATCTTCATCTATCATTTGAGTAATAAATAATCTTAAACCTTTGTAAAAACATTATACTTTAAGTATCTTGAAACTCGAAGGTATTATGGCTGGAGACTCATCTTTACAACAAAACTCTCAAGCCCTTGAGGCTAATCTTAATTCGATAACTAACTTTATTAAAAGAAAGCTGGACCTAGGAAAGATCAAAAACTTTAAAGGAGACAGGTTTAAGCTAAAATTTTTCAAGTTCTGAACTTATTTATATTTAAACTTATATAAAAATAAGTTTCAAAATGACTTTCAACAGATTATATAACTATTTACTTACCTAGAAGGAGAAACATTACAATAGGCCTTATTATATGTAAAGAACTTTGAGAACTTTACCGAAAAAAATGAAGAAAGATGGCAAGATATTATTAACTTGTTTATATTTTTTAAGAGCTTTAAAGAAGAAATAGAAAGAGTCTTCAGGAATCTTCATAAAACGGATAGGGCAGAATAGCAATTATATACCTTAAAATAGACTAACTTTATTTTTATTTATAATATTAAATTCTGGTAGTTAAGTAATATGACTAGCTGGGAGGACAGAACATTGATGTTTTAGTATTACTAAAGGTTGAAAGAATTTATTAAAGATAAATTGGCTCATATTAAACCTCACCCGGATATGTTAGTTAAGTAGATGAAGGAGGCCAAGGAGATTGATAATTTTTAATATGAATAATATATAGAAAAGAAAGAAAGAATTCTTTATTCTTTACAGATAAATAAACGAAAAAGTTATATTAATGATTAAGAAGATTTAATAAATTTTGATAAAATTACAGGAAGAAGAAGATAAAGTCTAAAGAATTATAATAAAGGATTACCAAAAAGAAAAAACAAGTATAACCTGACTCTTGAGCAATATAAAGAAAAGAAAGAAAAGAAACTTTGTTATAAGTATAGACAAGTTAGATATACTGCCTAAGAACACAGTAATAAGGACAAAAGAAAGCCAAAGGAGGCTAAGACTATATCTATGGTGTCCTTGACCAAAGATAATGAATTCTATAGTTTAAATAACATCTTATTAATAAGATAGAACAACTCTGACAAGTTACTAAAGAATATTAAAGATTGGTCCATAGACTAGATCTTGCGAATTTTTCTTACAGAAGACCTTACGACGGAAGTTTATTATGATACTAAGAGTACGACATCTTCAGGAGTCTTTTTTATTATTATTAATGAGTTAGACATATTAATGTTTGTTAAAGAAGAAGTAAAACGACAAGACTTAAAAACTATTAACCCTGATAACTTCTTTCCAAAAAAATATTAAGACATTATTGATTTACTGGACCTGTTCCTCCCAGGACAAGTTAAAGAAGAACCGATAATCCATGAAAAATTTCAGGACAGTTTCAATCAAGTTAACTAAGAATCCCCAAAAGGAAAAAGATATACTAAAATTTCACTAGTATATTTTCCATACATAATATTCAAGACATCAGAACTTAACCAAAGAATAACAAAAGAATCTTTTCGGAAAATCTTCTGGGGTTCTGAATTCTTTAATTATATAAAGTAAAAGGACTTTATCGCCTAACCTTATTAAACAAATAAGTCATAAATAAGTAAAAGAATAATATTGGTTAAAATAAACTCTTTACTCTGATGAAAGTTATGTAAAAACCTAGAGACTAGTCAAAAGAAATATTTTTTGGGATATATTACTCTAGTAAGATAAGCTTTTCTAGTATGGAATATAGAAATTAAGAACAATAATTAAAATTATATAATTTAACTTCAAAAAAATTGTTATCAGCGGATTATATTATGATGACCTAGTACTTTATTTTCTAGAAGAAAACATATAACCACCCTGACAAGACTCTTATGCCTAGGTTATATATTATAAAGATCAAGAAAAAATGTATTAGGCTAAGAAAAAAGTACATCAAGAAACAATTTTCTATATAAAGCATCAAGAACAAGGTTATAACTATGGGATAAATTATTATTATGAGTTTAACGATGAATAAATATTCTTTAAAAAATATATTAATAACCTATTTAACCTGAGGAAGCCCAGAGCAAGGAAAATACTGCCTCAAATAACTCGAGAAGAAGAATTTAATACAGAATTTACCTTTGATGTGTTTATGGCTAACGAAGAAGAAGTTATCCAGTTAAATGTTAAATTTGATAACAAAAACCTTAAAGTCTTAATGAATTCGGGAAGTTAGATTAACTTAATCTTGTCATAAGTTATTAAGACAATAAACATATAAACTGAAATCTATAATTAGTCCTTATGAATAACTAATAGCTTATTGGCAAAAGAAAGAGTGTTCGCTAGAATTAAACTATTTATTATAAAGATTAAAAATTACCAAGAACAAATCTGATTTGAGGTTTCTTTTTTGGAAAAGAAGATATTATCCTGGGATAATTTTGGTTAGAATTCTATGACTTAAACATTAACTGGAAAACAAAGAAATTGACATTTAAATGTTACTATAGTACTAGACTAAAGAAATAGCTTACATAAGATGTTTTTGTTATTGAACTTGTTCAGGATGACCTTCAGAATAAACTGGACACTCTCCCGGAAAAATACCAAGATTACCATGAGTTATTTACTTTATGACCGAAAAATGTAGCTTTATCTTCATACAAAGAATGAGATTACGAAATCATTCTCCAGGAAAGTATAACCCTTTTATATAGACTTATTTATAAGACAAATCTTATTAGGGATAAGATCCTGAAAGAGTGACTAAATGAATAGACCACGAAGAGCTTTTACAGGGAGTCGAGCTCTTTGTAGGGAGTACTATTAATATAGGCACTAAAGTCAGACGATTCCCGGGGAAGATTATATGGAGATTATAGAAATTTAAACAGTAAAACTATAAAAAACAAATATTCATTATTTTGTATTGATAGTATACAAGATATACTTATTAAAGCCAGATATTTCACGAAATTAAACTTTGTTACAGGATTCAACTTGATAAGGATCAAGGAAGGACATAAGTAGTATATTGTTATTCGAACTAAGTATGAACTTTATAAACTTTTGGTCATACTTTTTGGTCTGACAAATGTATTAATGATTATGTAAAAAATGAGTAATATAATCTTAAGATTATATTTGGATTATTTTATAATAATGTATTTGGATAATATCTTGATTTATTCTAAGACGTTAGAAAAATATAAACAATATATTTGTATTATATTTAAAACATTGATCAATAATAACATAAAATATAAATTAACTAAATACCAGTTTAACACGACAGAAATGAAATTCTTAAGTAAAATAATTTCGGACAAAGGATTCCGAATGGACCCAGAGAAAGTAAAAGCTATCAGAGAATGATTTACTCTAAAAATGGTCAAAAAAATCCAACAGTTTAACAGACTTGTTAATTATTATAGATATTATATAATAACTTACTCAAAGATAACTGGCCTGTTGACGGAATTAACGAAGAAAGATATACTTTTCGTTTGGGAAAAAAAATAAAAGAGAGCCTTCCAAGAAGTTAAAGATCAGTTCGACAAAGACCGAATATTGGCCCATGTTGATCCCGAGAAACCATACTTACTAGAAACAGACACCTCAAGTAAGGTGTTAAATAAAATCTTGTTACAAAAGGATGACAAAGGACGTTAAAGACTAGTAATCTTCTATTCTCGAAAGTTTATTCTAGCAGAGTTAAACTATGACATCTACAAAAAAGAACTTTTGGCCATCATAGATTACTGTAAGTATTAAAAGGTTTATTTATATAATACTAAACATTTATTCGAGATTTTATCAAACCACAAAAATCTAACAACCTTCATGACCACTAAAAATCTCAACAGTAAACAAATACATTAGTACAAAACATTAGTACAATACGATTTCAGGATTCGCCATATCCAAGGATCAGAGAACATTAAAGCTGATGCTTTAAACAGACGACCAGATTACATAAAAAAAGTTTTAAACAAGAATTTACTATGTTTAAAAAAAAAGGTAATATTTTACACTTTAACCACATACAAGTATTAGCAGTCATATAAGTTATTAACGAGGAATAACTAAAAAAGATCAAGTTAATTACTGCAGAAAAAAAAGAAATCTCTAAAGATCTTAAAGCCAGTTAGCTCAAGGATCAGGAATTTCCGGGCATTTGGCTAAAGGACAGGAAAGTATTCATCCCATTAATAATTACTTAAGAGTTTGTGAAAGAATAACATGAATTACCTATATATAGTCACTAAAGAATTACAAAGACCAAGAACTAACTATAATAAGAATTCTTTATCTTTAAACTCTAGTAAGAAGTTACTAAAGTCGTCAATAACTATAATATTTATCACAAAGCTAGAACATCAAGGAAAAAGCCAGTAAGACAATTGATGTTTCTTCAGATACCAGAAAAGTCTTGGACTTCTATTTCATAAGATTTCATCACAAGATTACCTTTATCAAGAAATGTCAACAGACCAGATAAAGATTACTATAACTTTATTCTTACTATAATGAATAAACTTACGAAGTACTTTATCATGTTATCATAGAAAAAAACATAAACAGCTAAAGATTTAGCAGAAATTACGATTTCCAGGGTCATAACAAATTATAATATCTTAACAAAAATTATTTCAGACAAAAATAAGTTTTTTATGTCAAAATTCTGGGAAACAATCTGTAAAAGATTAAGCATTAAAAGAAAAATCACCACAAAGAAATAGACTCAGACAGATAGTCAGATTAAGCAAGTAAACTAGATCATAGGAGTTTATCTTCGTTGTTACATAAATTACAAACAGTCAAATTGAAAAGATCTTTTACCAATAACGTAATTAGTATATAATAACACAAAAAGCAAAACTATTAAAGTTATACCTTTCTTTGTGAATTATAACTACAAAGCCTAAACCCACTTCATAAAAACAAAAGTAAAAAACATTTCTAAGATAACTGAATAATAAGCAAATAAATTAGAGAAAATCTATAATCACTTAAAGTATAATATTAAATTCGTACAAGAACATATGAAAAAATACTATAATCAAAAATATAATATAAAACCTAAGTTTAAAAAAAAGGATAAAGTTTATATCATCCATAGATTTATCAAAACGACAAAATTAAACAATAAATTAAACTAAAAAAAGATTAGATTATACAAAATCAAAAAGAAACTAAGAAATCTGACATATAAACTAAAATTCTTTAATATTATATAAATATACTTAGTATTTTATATAACTATACTAGAAAAAGTACTATCAGGATCATTACTAGCTCCAGACTTAGAACTAAAATAAGATTTAAACATAGAATAAAAAGTAAAAGAAATCTTAGATGATAAGTTAATAAGGAATAAGAAATAATACTTGGTCAGATGAAAAGAATAAGAAAAGTATAAATGGTTAGATACATAAGAACCAGAGAAATACTTTATTAATTCTAATAAGCTCCTGGAGGTGTATGAACAGACGAAATAAGCCAGGATAGATCGAATAAAATATTAGTATAAATAAGGAAATTAACGTCAGAGGAGAAGGCCTCAGAAGGACTAGTCTCTGTTTACTGAATAATTTCTGCCTGTCGGAGTGTTTCTTTTTCCTTCTGTTCTTGATCAAGTTTTTCTTTTTCCTTCTTAACATCTAATTTATCTAAAGTACTAAACCCTCTCCGGAGTATCTCACCAGTGCAGGACCGAAGTTGTTGTTGTTATATATCAAGTCTAAGAAATTTAGCTAAAGCCTCCTTGTGATCAGCCTTTAACCAGGCTTTTTTACAGGCTATCCTGTCTTATTTCTCAGAACTTAAAAGAAGAGTATCACATTTCGTATAGCCTCCGGCTTTTATGTATTCTATGTAGTAACGAGAACTTTTCGCTATAATATAATCTAGTTTCTTCCTTTTATAATATGAACACAAGAATAACATCAAAATTTCTGTGGATTTAATTTGAGAATACAATTTACTGTAATTTTCAGTTGTCAGAACCTTTTACCTTTCTAAGTCAATAAACTCTTCATTAACTGAATACTTTGAGGATATAATAAAAAGGAAAAGAAGTTTGGATTTTTACGAGACCTTTCATGCCTTAATTATAAGCTTTAGGACGGAGCTAAGTTAGGAAGGGGATAGTGTTATAACCCTACAAAGTTATGACAAGTAATCTGATTATAGGGCCTCTATAGCCTTTACCTTAATTAAATAAGTATAAGATAAGATAGTTATCAAGGTCCTGATTATGGTATTATTAGTATTATTGCATTATTAGTATTAACGAAAGAATAATACAAGTTCAATACTAATATTATAGAAAGGGTTGTATAAGCTAAAGGATAATACTATTAGAATTATAGTATTACCCTTTGGTTATATTAACTAAGTGGAAGTATTATCGGAGAAATAGTATTACCTTTTCATTTGTGCTAACGATTTGCTTATACGTGCAAAAAACTAATACTAACAATTAAGCAAGTATCTAGATTAGCTAAGACGATCAGTCAGATCAGTGCTGATCGACATAACCCAGAGGGATCAGGAGGATCAGTATTGATCGTACTGATTCCACGATCAGTTGAGCTCAAACTGATCCATCTGATCTTAAGGTTCGTTCACTCTATAAGTAAATAATTTCACAGTAAATAAAAGCCTTGTGCTCAACTTAATTAATTTACAGTATACTTGCATTTCATAGTAATTATCCTAAACCATAATAAAGTTATTCTCTTGCCCTTTACCTTCATCTATCATTTGAGTGATAGATAACCCTAAACCCTTGTAGGAACGTTACAGGTACTACTATATTGTAGGGTTGAATAGGCTTATATTAGCTTATACATTGTATGTTTTTACTTGTGCTCAGTATTTAAGGAGTTGAACCCTTAAATACTCTCTTACCGGATTATTAGTCGTTTCACTCTGATTACATAGTTACCGAGCGCCAGTATGCTCTGCTCCTATAATTCCTAACACTCTTACTCAGATCATATAGGTACTATAATATAGTCTATGTCAGTTTCATCTCGTCAACATCATTTTCAACTACTCTTACTGTCTTTTAGCTACTCTTACTGTTGCTAGACCAAGTAATTCCTTGAACTACATGAATATCGTCTTCTGTAATAACTTTGTCATGCTATCGGTTACTATGTCTGCTGTAAGAACATAGTTTATCTCAATATGTTTATGTTCTTTTAAGTCATGGATATAATAATAACAGATATTAATATACTTTGATCGTTTGTGAAAGTATGAATTCTTTATTAGTATAAACATGCCTTGGTTGTCCCCTAATATTTGTACAGTTATTAGGTCTGGCTTAATATATTAAGGGAATCTTATATTATAGAATATTTAAGTAATTTATTAACTTTGCTTGGTGTATATTAATATTACAATATATTCTGATTTAGTACTTGAAGTTACCACTGAACATTATTTCTTATTTCCTCAGGAAATAAGTCCTTTATAAAATATGGCCATATTTCCTGAAATATTCTTTTAGTCAGTTTTGTCTCTTGTTTAGTCTATATCTGAATATATAATTAGTGTAAGGTTATTGGCTTGTCTGTTATCGTCATTACTTTAACATGACGATTAGTTAGCTTGAATTGGAGTAGGCCTATAACAGACACGTTGTTTGATCGTTAATCTGGTATATCTCAAGAGTTCCTTTACAGCACTAGTGTAATACTCTCCAGGGTTACTCATGTATTGGCTAAACTTTCCCAGAGCAAATATAATGTCCAGTTTAGTATTTATTATTATATATATCAAACTTCTAATGTGCTCCTGATACTCAGTCAGGTTAACTTTCTTGTCGGAGTCCGAAGTCAAGTATAGTTTGTTATAACTAAAGATTAGTACTGACTTTGGTTTATATTTCTCTTGAGTTATTCTATATTAATTCAAAATGTTACCCAGGTATTACTCTTGATCCAAGAATAATGTCTTTTCTTTTTGATTCTTAATAACACAGATACCAAAAATTACTTGAATTTCCCCCAGGTTCTTAATATAAAATCGACTTGTTAATATCTTTCCAAACTATTCTAATTTTTGCGTTTTTAAGGTAATAACAACAATATTATTCATATAAACAAATAATATAATCCTTCGTTCTTTGTAGATATAAAAACAAAAGTCAACTAAACTTTGGACAAATCTAGTCTTAACAAGATAACTTTTACAGAGTAAGTTCTAGTCCTACGCAAACTACTTTAACTTATACAAACTTTATAAAATATATAATATATACCTATTCTTTAACTTAAGTATTCTGTCTGATTAAGACAAGAAAATTTATTTTTGTAAATATGATTTGGTAAAAGTATTTTTCATATTATATAAATAATATTTAAAGTTTTCTATTATAACAATAACCATGAATATCCGAAGAATATTTATTTTAACTATAAGTACAAATGTCTTAGTAAAATCTTGTTTATACTTCTGAGAGAAGTCTTAAACAACTAATCTTACCTTAAATTTGTTTAATATCTCGTCGAAGTTTATCTTGATAATGAATACTTATTTAATGAAGACTAAGTTTATTCTTTCCGAGGGTATTTCTTTTTCTTATATATTATTTTGTTATAATAATATAATCTTTTCGTTAATTACCTCTTTCCATTTTTAATCATATTTATGATCTGAAATAGCTTCTTTATACATTATTAGAATAATAATATTTAGATCTATTATTAGATTAACTAGAGTTATCTTATCTGGGTCTTAATAATCTTGATCTTCTAGTATTATAAGTATAGCTTTAATTATCTTGGCAAGGCAGTCTTCATCGTCAAAGTCATCAGGCCTCTGTCGTTTCCGAAGATTATACCTTGTTTCCATAGGTTCTGGTAGTATTTGATTTTCCTTGCTAGACAAGTTAAATCCAATAAATAATGTTATATTAGTATTATGTAGTGAATTATAGATCTTAGCTCAAGCCTGAGATTGATTTTTAATTTTATCTTCCTTATTTTTTTCCTCTTTTTGTGAATAAGACATATTCATGCTTAGATCTCTTGCATTTTCCTGATCATATTGACGGTTAGCTAGGCTGATTGGATCGTTATATGTTATCACTAGATTCGTAATGGACAAGATCATAATTTCGAAGTTATTTAAGTTTTTCGGATCTGGGAATGATATAGACTTAATGACTTTATTTTGTGGTTGACCTTTTGGTTTACGAATTACCAGTTCGTTCCTTGCTCCTTGAGGATTACCTGTCTGAAGTTTCAAATTAACTATTCTGCCTTAAATATCTTCATAAAAGCTGACATAACTTGATTTGATGACATAGCCTCTGTCTGGCGTATAGACTTTATATTGTTTAGTCATGTTTAGATTATATCTTACGAATATTGTAACTTGTCCATGATTTATAAACTTGTTCTTTCTTGACTCTTTTGGGTGTTCCTTCTGGTTGACGTATGACATGTATTTATATCCAAAAACTTTAATATAATTAATGCTTGGAATTTCCCCAGTGAATGCTTGGTAAGGGCTAACTACTTTTCTATTAATCGTCAGGCCAGATGTAGTTCGGTTCCGTAAATATACATCTGTCTCAACAGTATGATTCCAGAATTCAATTAGTAAATTTGCCTCCTTTAATAAAGCATGAGCATCTATAGTAATTATCTGGATCACTTGCTCAGCTGTGTTATTCTGGTTTGACCTGTATTTTGCTGTTGTCTCTGGTCAGATTCTAATCGAGGTACTCCACTCTTTTAGTAATGATAGTAGTTCTGAAGTGTTGTCAGTTTTGACTGTTTTGATTTTCTCCTTAATATTATATTTTACTTAGATCTTCTATGCTCTGAGTTTCTCAACCAGATTTGCTCGAGTCTTCCTAAAGATGTTCTAAATATAACGAATAACATTATCGATAATCTGAGCAAAGTATTAATCTTTGGATATTGATGGTGGGAATAGCCTACATATATTTACGTAGATCAGTACAAGTTTCTTAATCTTTTACTTACTTAATGTTTTATTTGTATAATCTTTCATCTTGATAAGGTCACAAACCTCATATAGCTCTTTACTTTTAGGCTTGCGTATTAGCTTATTTAATGTAATTATCTTATGTAAGTTACAGATTTTTTTTTCTCCAAGATAAGTAAATTGTCTATACCATAAATTATAACGTTGTATATCTTTCTCTGCTGATTTTTGTATTAGTACAAATAAGATTTCAGTGTCATTGTCAAAGCCATTCTTTTCCCCGCCAGGCAGGGAAAATTACATTTGTCCCTCCAATTCAGCATCACTAACCAGTACTGTTTCCTTTGGCCCATTCGTAATAGAACTCATAATATATACTCTTTTACACTGTTTAATTTTGATGATTTGATTTCTACAGGTAAAATACATTTTATTTGGATCAAATAAACCATCAAAACCTTTTTCGTAAACACGTTGAACAGAGAAAAGATTAGCCCCAAGGTTCGGAACAAGTAAAGTATCAGACAATAATGTAGTACTTCTATCCTTCAATTTCATTTCAGTGGTCCCCTTCTTCTATACATATAACTTTCCTTCTCTAACCTTTATTCTACGACGTCTAATATTGACTATCAGTTGTTTAAAGAGTTAAAGATTGTCAGTTATATAAGAAGAAGTACCTGTGTCTGCAATCCAGACGGAAGATTTAACCATACGTATTACTTTCTTTGAAACTCCTACAACTTTGTCTTCTTCCTCAGATAAGTCATCAAAACTTGACTTTGTCTCTGACGTCGAATTAGACTCGGAAGAATGACTAGCCATATGACCATGAGTATGACGTTTGAACTTGTTACTTTTGTGGTGACTCTTATGTTCGTCATCTCTTATTGCCTTTGAAGAGTATTATGATTTATTATCCTTGGATTTAAGACTAAGAACATATTTTCTTGTATTATACTTAAGTTTACAATATTTGATAAAGTGGTTTCCGTCACATAAATAACATTTAATGTCCTTTCGGTCGAGCAAACTACTTTCATGTTTACTCTGTTAACTTGAGCTTCTGTTCCCTTTATCTTATGATTTTCATGCTTTTTTGTCTTTAGTAACAAGAGTTGTTAAGTTAATGACCTTTTCTTTGTATCTTTAGAGGATATTGATCTTGTCTACGATTTTAAGTATTAATTATATATTAATTATAATTATAATTATTGAATATTCCTTTGAGAGTCTTGCAAGAAAGAATTCGAATATTTACTTTATGTTAAAACTATCCTTGAGTTCAAGGGTTGCCTTCATAACTCTCCTCCTCAATTCCTGCACTCGAATCTATCCCTCTTCAATTATCATGCCTTGTTCTAGCTTAAATAAAGTAAGTTAAGTTATCTCATTCTGAGTAATATGAAATAATAACTTGTTATACTTAAAGTATAACTTTATCTATGTTAGCTAAACTTTAAACTTATCACAAATCAATTTATTATTTATAGTATTAATACAGATTAAGATTATATATAAAACTTTTATAAACATAGCTTTATATTTCTCTTGTTTTTCGATATTCTATATATCATTATTTAATTCACTTTTATTCTTTACCTTTAAGCTCTCCAGTTGTTTTTCCACACTTTTAATAATGATCTCAGGTGTTTTCGTACTTGCTGGTATAACAGAAGTACTAATCAATGATAAGGTTCTCTGAATCCAAATATATTCTGTGATTATCTTGTTTAGTACAAATTCTAATGATTTTTCTTTAAAATAGAGTCTCATCAGTTTAAACTATTCTTGCTAATTTGCTCTGTTAAATATGCCAGCAGAGCATTTACATATAAAGTGATCAGTGTCTATTTTCTCAAATATTAATAAGGTAAGGATGATGAAGATTTTGTTGTCTTTTGAGTTATTGTATTATAACTCAAGGTTAGAAAGACTTATAATTGATTGTTAAATTTAAGTAAATAAGTAAATATCACGCCAAAGTGCTTAATACCAATTAAGGGGCTGTGATCTTCAAGTACTTGCTGTAGACCGACAATTTGTCACATGTCTACTTGTCTTAAGGCTTAGAACCAATTAGTCTTAATTTTAACCAATACTCTGTAGATCTCTTTCTTTTACTAAAAACTTATACAGTTATGTATATTTTGGCTGTCCTTGGTGACAGACTTACGGTGAACACATTCCAACTGCTATTCTTCCTAGTGACACCTCAACATACGTCCGGGCTCATAACCTGTTGAGATTATAACCATTAGGTTTATATTATGGAAATGTTGGTTCACTAAGCACTACTGTATTATAAGGTTGAATAAGCTTATATTAACTTATACATTGTATATTTTTACTTATGTTTAGTATTTAAGGAGTTGAACCCTTAAATACTCTCTTACTGGATTATTAGTCGTTCCACTCTGATCGCATAATTACCGAGCGCCAATATGCTCTACTCCCATAATTCCTAACATAATCTTCTATTCCTGAAAGTTTATTCTAATTAAGTTAAATTATAATATTTACAAAAAAGAATTCTTGGTTATCGTAAAATATTATAAGTATTAAAAAATCTATCTGTATAACATTAAATACTAGTTTGAGATTTTGTCAAACTATAAAAATCTTATAACTTTTATAATTATTAAAGATTTCAACAAAAAACAAATATATTAGTACAAAACATTAATATAATATGATTTCAGAATTTGTTATATTCAAAGAACCGAGAATACTAAAACAAATACTTTGAGTAAACGACTAAATTATATAAAAAGAAATTTAAAACAGGAATTTATTATATTTAAGAAAGAAAACAATACCTTATACTTTAATTATTATAACATTCCTACAAGGGTATGGGGTTATCTATCACTCAAATGATAGATGAAGGTAAAGGGCAAGAGAATAGCTTCACAAAGCTTTAGGGTAGTTACTATGAAATGCAAGTATGCTGTAAATTAATTGAGTTGAGCACCAAGTTCCTATTTACTGTAAGTTTTATCTACTTATATAAAGAATGAATTTCCTTCAAGTCCCATTGATCTCATCGATCTTCCTAAGGATCCATAAAATCCATGGGATCCACTTATCTAATCCAGGTATTTGCTTAATCATTAGTATTAACTTTTTACATATATAAACAAATTATTAACACAAATGAAAAAGTAATACTATTCCTCCGATAATATTATCACTTAACTAATACAACCAAAGGGTTAATACTATAATTTCGATAATATTATCCTTTAGCTTGTATAACCCTTTTTACAGTACTAATGTTGAACTTGTACTATCCTTTTACTAATATTAATAATGTGATAATATTAATAATACTATAACCAGGTCCCTGTTAACTGTCTTATCTTATACTTATTTAACTAAAACGACGGCTATAGAGGCCCTATACTTAAGTCACTTGTCACAACTTTGTGAAGTCATGACACTATCCCTTTCTTAACTTAACTTTGTCCCAGAGCTTATAACTAAGACATAAAAGATCTTATAACAATCCAAACCTTCCTTCCTTTCCATCATGTCCCTTAAGTGTGGACTTGAACAAAATTATAATAAAGCTATACAAAAACGAAAGAAGGAAACCTTGCTAAAATTATCAATTTATGTTAAAGATATTAAGATCAAAATGTTTCTTTGTAATAAATACAAAAAGAAAAAACTAATGTGTTAAGTTGTTCCAGATTCATTGAAATACTCAGAATACATCAAAGCAAGTAATAACATGAAATGTGATATTCATGGCCCTTTAGCTATTGATTAAGAAGCGTTTAGTCACGAAGAGCAAAAACTTTCGGAAAATTAGGAGAAAACTAACTTCTTGTGGTTAGAAACTTAACAAAAGGTTATTGAGGTTCAGGCAAAGGTCTTTCGCTTTAACAAATAATGTGAAATGTTTAGGACATACATAACTGAAATGTTTCGTCAAAATCTGAAATCGTTGGACAAACTAAATGCTATTAAAGAGAAAAAGAGGCTCAAGAAAGAGAGAAGAAGGAAATATTATAATAATCAGAAACTACTCAGCCAGCGGAGGTTAAGCTTTTCGAGGCCTTCCCCTCTGACACTGATTTCTTTGCTTATATCAATATTCTGTTTAATCTGTCTTAACTTACTTTGCCTGTTTGTACTCCTCCAAAAGTTCATTAAAATTAATAAGATATTCTTCTAGTTCCCAGGTATCTAATTATTTATATTCTTTTTATTCTTTTTATCTGACCAAGTATTATTTCTTGTTCTTTATTAATTTATTGTTTAAGATTTCTTTGACTTTTCATTCCATATTTGGGTTTTATTTTAGCTTTAAGTCTAAAGTTAATAATAATCTAAATAATGCTTTTTCTAGTATAGCTACATAAAATATTAAGTATATTTACATAATATTAAAAAGTTTTAATTTATATGTCAGATTTTTTAGTTTTTTTTTGATTTTATATGGACTAATCTTTTTCTAGTCTAATTTATTATTTAATTTTATTATTTTAATAAATCTACAGATAATATAAACTTTATCCTCTTTTTCAAGCTCAGGTTTTATATTATACTTTTGATTATAATATTTCTTCATGTATTTTTGTATAAATTTGATGTTATACTTTAAGTAATTGTGGATTTTTTCTAATTTGTTTACTTATTGTTTAACTGTTTTAGAAATGTTTTTTATTTTTACTTTTATGAAGTGGGTTTAGGCTTTATAACTATAATTTGCAAAAAAAGGTATAACTTTAGTAATTTCACTTTTTGTACTATTATACATTAATTATACTATTAGTAAGAGATCTTTCCAGTTTGACTGCTTATAATCCATGTAACAGTGAAGATAGGCTCCTATGATCTGGTTCATTTATTTAGTCTGATTGTTTATCTAAACCTATCTCTTTATGATGATTTTTCTTTTAATACCTAATTTTTTACAGATTGCTTCCCAGAATTTCGACATAAAGAACTTATTTCTGTCCGAAATAATTTCTGTTAAAATATTATAATTTATTATAACCCTGGAAATTGTAATTTCTGCTAAATCTTCGGCTGTCTATGTTTCTTTCCATAGTAACATAATGAAGTATTTTGTAAGTTTATCAACTATAATGAGGATTGAGTTATAGTAATCTTCATCCAGTCTGTTAACATTTTTTAATGAGGATAATCTTATGATAAAATCTTATGAAATAAAAGTCTAAGGCTTTTCTGGTATCTAAAAAAGTATTAATTGTCCTACAAGCTTTTTCTTTGATGTTCTAGTCTTATGACAAACATTATAATTATTGATGACTTTAGTGACTTCTTGTTAAAGTTTGAAAATAAAGAATTCCCGTTATAATCTATTCTTGGTTTTTGTGATTCCTTGGTGATTATATATAGGTAATTCATGTTGTTCTTTTACAAATTCCTGGGTAATTACTGGTAGGATGAATATTTTTCCATCTTTTAGCTAAATGCTTAGGAATTCCTGATCTTTGAGTTAATTAACCTCAGGATCTTTAGAGATTTCTTTTTCTTCTGCAATGATTAATTTAATCTTTTTTAATTATTTTTCGTCAATAACTTATGTAATTATTAATATTTATACATAATTAAAGCATAAAATGTCATTTTCCTTTTTGAATATAATAAATTCTTGTTTTGAACTTCCTTCTATGTAGTCTAGTTACTTACTTAAAACATCTGCTCTAGTATTCTTTGTTCCTTGGACATGACAAATCTTGAAATTGTATTATGCTAACGTTTTATACTAATACACTTGTTTTCTGTTGAAGTCTTTAGTAGTCATGAAAGTTGTTAAATTTTTATGATCTATCAGAATCTTAAACTAATGTTTAACGTTATATAAATAAACCTTCCAGTATTCATAACATTCTACAATGACCAAAAATTCTTTATTATAGATGTTGTAGTTTAACTCTGCTAGAATAAACTTTCAAGAGTGGAAGGCTATTGGCCTCTAATGTCCTTTGTTGTCTTTTTGTAACAAAACTCTTTTTAACACTTTATCCAAGGTATCTGTTTCTAATAAGTATAGTTTTTCGGGATTAGTATAAGCTAGTATTTTGCTTATATTATAATGATTTTTAACCTCTTGGAAAGTTTTTTCCTGTTTCTTGTCCCAGACAAAAGGTATATTTTTTTTTGTCAATTCTGTTAACGGGCCCATCTTTGCTGAATAACTTATTATATAGTGTTTATAATAGTTAACAAGTCTATTAAATTACTGAACTTCTTTGACTATTCTTAGAGTAAATTATTCCTTAATAACTCTTACTTTCTCCAGGTCTATTCAGAATCCTTTGTCCAAAACTATTTCACCTAGAAATTTCACCTTTGTTACATTAAACTAACACTTAGCCAGTTTACACTTCATGTTATTATCAATCAATACTTTTAGTATAGTATGAACATATTATCTGTGTTCTTCTAACATCTTAAAGTAAATCAAGATATCATCCAAATACATTATTATAAAATGATCTAAATATAGTCTCAAAATCGTATTACTCACTTTCTGCATAATTACTAGTATATTCGTCAAACCAAAAAGTATGACTAATAATTTATAAAGTCTATATTTGGTTCGAATAACAATATACTATTCATGTCTTTCTTTGATCCTTATTAAGTTAAACTTTATAATAAAGTTTAATTTTGTAAAATATTTTACTCTGATAAGTACATTTCATATATTATCAATATAAAGTAATGGGTATTTGTTTTTTATAGTTTTATTATTTAAATTTCTATAATCTCTACATAACTTTCCCTGGAGGTCATCTGGTTTCAGTACTTATATTAATAATACTTCCTACGAAGAGCTTGACTTTCTGTAGAAACTCTTCGTGGTCTGTTCATCCAGTCACTCCCTCAGGATTTCATCCTTAGCAGGATTTGTTCCATAAATAAGTCTGTATGAAAAGGTTACACTTTCCTGGAGAATGATTTCATGATCCCATTCTTTGTGTAAAAGTAAAATTATATCTTTTGGTCATAGAATGAATAACTCATGATAATCTTAGTATTCTTCCGGGAGAATATCCAATTTATTCTAGAAGTTATCCTGAACAAGTTCAACAGCAAAAACATTTTGTGTAAGCCATTTCTTTAGTCTAATATTATAATAATATTTAAATGTTAATTTCTTTATTTTCCAGTTAATGTTTGAGTCATAGAATTCTAACCAAGGTTATCCCAGGATAATATCTTCCTTTCCAAAGAAAGAAACCTTAAACTAAATTTGTTCTTAATAATTTTTAATCTTCATGATAAAAGATTTAATTTTAGTAAATACTTCTTTCTTTATTAATAAGTTATCAGCTATTTGTAAAGACTGATTATAGACTTCAGTCTGTGTATTTATTGTTTTAGCGGTTTGTAGCGAGATTAAGTTAATCTGGCTTCCTGAATCTACTAAAGTTCTAAAGTTTTTGTTATCAAACTTAATATCCAACCAGATGACGTCTCCTTCCCTTGCTATAAACATGTCTAATGTAAATTCTGTATTAAATTCTTCTTCTCAGGTCAACTGTAATAAAGCTTTCTTCTTGGACTTGTTTAGGTTAAATAAGTTATTAATATACTTTTTAGAAAATATTTATTCGTCGTTAAATTCATAATAATAACCTATCTTATAACTATAATATTACTCTCGTCATTCAATATAAAACATTATTTCTCAATATACTTCCTTCTTAGCCCAGTATATGTTTTCTTCATTTTCGTGGTATACAACCTATGCAGAAGAGTCCTGTTTAAGTAGTTATAAGTTTTCTCCTAAAAAATAAAACACCAGATCATCATAGTATAAATTGTTAATAGTAATTTTTTCAAAGTTAGTTTATACAACCTTAACTATCACCTCTAACTTCCATATTCTATACTAGAGAAGTCTGTCCTGCTAAAGTAATATATCCCAAAAAATATTTCTTTTGACTAATCTCCATATTTTTATACAACTCCCATTAAATTAGAAAGCTATATCAACTAGTATTATTCTTTTGCTTACTTGTAGTTCATTTGTTTGATAAGGTTAAATTATAAAATCCTCACGTTTTACCTGATTAAAGAGTTCAGAACCTTAGAAGACCTTCCTGAGAGAATCCTCTGCCTGTCTCTGGTTAAGTTCTGACTCCTTAAGCATCGAGAATAAGGAATATACTAGTGAGATTTTTATGTGTTCTTTTCTTTTCGGGGATTCCCCATTAACCTGATAGAAACTGCCTTGAAATTCTTCACGGATCATCAGTTCTCCCTCAACTTGTCCTAGGAGGAACAGGTCCAACAAGTCAGTAATGTCTTAATATTCTTCTGGAGAGAAATTGTCGGATTTAGCAATTTCTAAGCCTTGTTGTTCCACTTTCTTTATGGCAGACATTAATATATTTAACTCATTAACAGTAAGAGAAAAGACTCCTGAAGATATTATACTTTTAGTATTATAATAGACTTCTGTCATAAAGTTTTTTATAGGAAAAATTCATAAGATCTAGTCCATGGACTAATTCTTAATATCTTTTGGTAACTTATCAGAGTTATTTTATTTTATTAATAAGGTGTCACTTAAACCATAAAATTCATTATCTTTGGCTGAGGACATTATAAATATAGTCCTAGCCTTTTTTGGTTTTCCTTTGTCCTTGTTATTATGTTCCTGGGTAGTATATTTAGTTTGTTTACATTTATAGTAAAATTTCCTTTCTCTCCTTTCTTTATATTGTTCAAGAGTCAGGTTATATTTGTTTTTTCCTTTAAGTAATCTTTTGTTATAATTCTTAAGACTTTGTCTTTTTCCTTTTATGATTTTATCGAAGTTTATTAGGTTCTTTTGATCATTGATGTGATCTTTTTATTTATTTATTTATAAAAAGTAAAAAATTCTTCCTTTCTTTTCCATGTATTATTTATATTAAAAATTATCAATTTCCTTAGTCTCTTTCATTTGTTTTAGTAAAATGTCCAGGCAAGGTTTAATTTGAGCCAATTTGTCCTTGACTAATTCTTTAAGTCTTTTATGATACTAAAATATAAAAACTTTATTTTCTTAGTTAATCAGATTACTTAATTACCTAAATCTGATGTTATATATTATTACAAATCTAGTTTACTTAAAAGTGTATAATTATTGTTTTACCTTATTTATTTCATAAAAGTTACCAAAAACTCTTTTCAATTCTTCTTCAAAGTTGTTAACAGATTTGAAAATATTAATAATGTTTTGCCATTTATCCTTATGTCTTAATGAATATTTTTCTATATTCTCAGTATATAGAAAAATTTATTATAATATTTTATCGTCAAAGTAAGAAATTATCCAGATAATCTTTTCAAAATCATTCTTGAAGTTTTGTTTATATAAAGATAAGTATGAGTGGACTTGAAATAGAAATATCTTTAGTTTAGTTTTCTTGTTATAATACTTCTTAATCTTTCTTAACTCAAGCTTCTTTTCCACGAAGCTAGCTTACAAGATCGAGTTTACTTCAGGAGCTAAGGAAATTAAAAGTACTGGAGATTCTCCTGCCATAATGCTTTTGAGTTTCAAGGTGCTTAAAGTGTAACATTCTTACAAAGGTATGGGGTTATCTATTACTCAAATGATAGATGAAGGTAAAAAACAAGAGAATAACTTCACAAAGCTTTAGAATAATTATTATGAAATGCAAGTATACTATAAATCAATTAAGTTGAGCATTAAGCTCTTATCTACTGTGAGTTTTATTTACTTATATAAAGAATGAATTTCCTTCGAGTCCTATTGATCCTATCGATCTTCCTAGGGATCCATGGGATCCATGAAATCTGCTTATCTAATCCAGGTACTTGTTTAATTGTTAGTACTAACTTTTTACATATATGAGCAAATCATTAACATAAGCAGAAAAGTAGTATTATTTTTCTGATAATATTATTACTTAATTAGTACAACTAAAGGGTTAATACTATAATTTCGATAATATTATTCTTTAGCTTGTACAACCCTTTTTACAGTACTAATGTTGAACTTATACTATCTTTTCGCTAATATTAGTAATGTAATAGTACTAGCAATACTATAACCAGGTCCCTGTTAACTGTCTTATCTTATACTTATTTAACTAAAGTGACAGCTATAGAGGCCCTGTACTTAAGTCGCTTGTCACAACCATGTGGGGTCGTGACAATTATATATAAGTATTAATAATTATACAGATTATTGACGAAAACTAACTAAAGAAGATTAAATTAGTTATTACAAAAAAAAGAAATTTCTAAAAATCTTAAGGCTAGTTAACTCGAAGATCAAGAATTTCCAAGCATTTAGTTAAAAGATAAAAAAGTATTTATTTCATTAATAATTACCTAAAAATTTATAAAAGAATAACATAAATTACTTATATATAATTATTAAAGAATCACCAAAACCAAGAATAAGTTATAACAAGAATTCTTTATCTTTAAACTTCAGTAAAAAGTTACTAAAGTCGTTAATAATTATAACATTTGTTATAAAGCTAAAACATCAAGAAAAAAGCTTATAAAACAATTAATACTTTTTCAGATACTAGAAAAGCTTTAAACTTTTATTTCATAAGATTTTATCACAAGATTACTTTCATCAAAAAACGTTAACAAACTAAATAAAGATCATTATGACTTAATCTTTATTATAATAAATAAACTTACAAAATACTTTATTATATTATTATAGAAAAAAACATAAATAATTAAAGATTTAGCAAAAATCATAATTTCTAAAATTATAACAGATTATAATATTTTAACAAAAATTATTTCAAACAAAAATAAACTTTTTATGTCAAAATTCTGAAAAATAATCTGTAAAAAATTAAGTATTAAAAGGAAAATCATTATAAAAAGATAAACTCAAACAAATAACCAAATCAAACAAATTAACCAGATCATAAGAGCTTATCTCTGTTATTATATAGATTATAAATAATCAAATTAGAAAAACCTTTTATTAATGACATAATTAATATATAATAATATAAAAAGTAAAATTACTAAAATTATATTTTTTTTATGAATTATAATTATAAAGCTTAAATTTATTTTATAAAAATAAAAGTAAAAAACATTTCTAAAATAATTAAATAACGAGTAAACAAATTAAAAAAAATTTATAATTACTTAAAATATAATATTAAATTTATATAAAAATATATAAAAAAATATTATAATCAAAAGTATAATATAAAACTTAAACTTAAAAAAAAGAATAAAGTTTATATTATTTATAGATTTATTAAAACAATAAGACTAAATAATAAATTAGACTAAAAAAAGATTAGTTTATACAAAATCAAAAAGAAACTAAGAAATCTGATATATAAACTAGAACTTTTTAATATTATATAAATATATTTAATATTTTATATAATTATATTAAAAAAAGTATTACCAAGATTATCATTAACTTTAGACTTAGAACTAAAATGAGATTTAAACATAAAATAAAAAATTAAGGAAATCTTAAATGACAAATTAATAAAAAATAAGAAATATTATTTAATCAGATAAAAAAAATAAAAAAAATACAAATAATTAAACACATAAGAACCAGAAGAATATTTTATTAATTTTAGTAAGTTTCTAGAAAAGTACAAACAGGTAAAACAAGCTAAAACAGATTAAACAAAATATCAGTATAAACAAAGAAATCAACGTCAAAGGAAGAAGGCTTCGGAAAAGTTAATCTTGGTTTGATAAATAGTTTTTACTTATTGTAACGTTTTGTCTTCCTTTTTCTTCTGTTTGATTCTCTCCTTTTCTTTTTCAATGTCTAACTTATTTAAAGAATAAAATTTTCAGTAAATCATTTTGGCTTTGTGTTTATTAAGCAAATATTGTTACTTTCGTAGACAAAAAATCTTTATTATAATATTTTCTTTTTTCTTTTTCAGTTTCTTACGTTGTTTATTAATAACTTTTTAATCCTTAGTTAAAGTAACTTTTGTATTATAATTAGTATATTTTTTTCGAACATATTCTGTACATTAAGATGACTTATTAAAATTAATTAAACATTTATAACTTTTAGTTTTGTAAAAAGAACAAAGAATTATTTCGTCGTCAACGTTATCAAGATAATAAGTCAGACGGATATATTTGTAATTTTTCTTAAACTTTTTGATGTTTGTAGATTCAAGATGACGTTTTGGGGACATGATAAAAGGAAGGAAGGTTTGAATTATTACAAAGTCTTTTATATTTTAGTTATAAGCTTCAGGACAAAGTTAAGCTAAGAAGGAGATAATATCATAACTTTGTAAGATTATGATAAATAACCTAAGTATAAAACTTTTATAGTCATTACTTTAGTTAAATAAGTATAAGTTAAGATAGTTATCAGAGATTTGGTTATAGTATTATTAGTATTATTATATTACTAATATTAACAAAAAAATAATACAAGTTTAACACTAATATTATAAAAAGGGTTATATAAACTAAAGAATAATATTATCGAAGTTATAATATTAACTTTTTGGTTATATTAATTAAATAATAATATTATCGAGGAAATAATATTATCTTTTGTTTATGTTAATTATTCGCTTGTACATACAAAAAGCTGATATTAATAAATAAGCAAACATATGACAAAGAGGACTAGATAAGATTCTTTAGATTTAGGACCAGATAAGATCTCTTGGATCCAGGAATAAAGAGATCTAAAAGGATCTAGTCATTAGTATATATTATATAAATAAATAGTTTTATAATAAATAAAAACCTTGTACTTAACTTAATTGATTTATAATATACTTATATTTCATCGTAAAGTTCTATAATCTAAGTTTCACTTGTTCTCTTGACTTTTTAAGTTTACTATTTAAGTAATAATCAAATCCTAACATAAGAATGTTATAAGTTTATTATTTGAGTAATAACTATACTTTAACATAAAAATGTTATACTTTAAGCATTATCTTCAGAAGTCTTACAGATTAAGTAAAAATAAATTAATATAAAGAATCTTTAGATCTTGTTAAACCTAAAGAATTGCCCAAAGACATTAAGATAAATAACAAAGAAAATAACAAGAATAAAAATAAAAATAATTATTATAGAACCTTGAAAATTCAGTTACCTAACTAATTTAATAAAACTTATTTTAAGTTCACTAAATACAAATTATAAGTTATTATAAACTTTTATTTTAATAAAACAAAATTTAATACTGAAGTTGACTAAATCTTATAAATTATTTCGTACTTAGACAATATTACTTTTAACTAAATCTAACCTTATCTCCTGAATTATTTGATTATTAATAACAAGACTAAGTATTAACAAATAATAATAAATATCTTTAATAATATAAAAAAATTCTAAAATAATCTTAAATCAGTATTCAAAAACATAAACAAAATAATTAACATAAAACATAAACTGAAGAAACTTAAGCAAAAAAGTATTATTGTTAATTATATCGTTAATTTCCAGAAATTAAAAATATTAGTCTAGTATAATAAAAAAACGAAAATGAACTTATATTATAATAGATTAAAAAAATAATAAAAAAAAATATTATTAAGATAAATAAAAAGCCAAAAACTTTTAATAATTTAATTAATAAAACTATTATTTTTAATAATCAAAACTTTAAACAAAAACTAAAAAAAAATTCAGGACAAGTTTACTTTAACAACAAAAAACACAAAAAATCTTACAAAAGAAAAAAAACAGTTAATATAAAAACTATTACTAGAAATAAAAAACAAAAAGTCTAATATAAAAAAGAAAAACAAAAAAAAGTTTAACTTTATTCCTGAAAAGTATAAAAAATATATAAAAAAAATTTTATTTTAAATATAAACAAACAGGATATTAGATCTCAGAGTATAACGACAAAAGAAAAGAAAAACTTGAAAAAGTTAAAAAAGTTTTAATAATATCTTTAATAAAAGATTATAAGTTTTATAACTTAGGTAATACTTTAATAATAAGTTAAAATAACTTTGACAAATTACTTAAAAATTTTAAAAATTAATTAATAAACCAGATCTTATGAGTTTTCTTAACGGAAAACCTTATAAAGAAAATTTATTATAACACCAAAAATATAATGTCTTCAAAAGTCTTCTCTTTAACTATAAATAAGCTTAATGTATTAATGTTTATTATAAAAGAAGTAAAACGACAAGGTTTGAAAACTATTAACCCTGATAACTTTTTTCTGGAAGAATATTAAGACATAATTAATTTACTGGATTTTTTCTTCTTAGGACAGATTAAAGAAAAACTAATAATCTATAAGAAATTTTAAGACAGTTTTTATCAGATTAAATAGAAGTCTTCGAAAAAAAAAGAATATACTAGAATTTCGCTAGTATATTTATTCCATATATACAATATTCAAAAAGTCAAAACTTAACTAAAAACAAGTTAAAGATTCTTTCCGGAAAACTTTCTAAAATTCTGAGCTTTTTAATCATATAGAATATAAAGATTTTATAGTTCAACCTTATCAAATGAATAAAATACAAATAAGTAAAAGAATAATATTAATTAATATAATTCTTTACTCTGACAAAAGTTATGTAAAAACCTAAAGATTAGTCAAAAAAATATTTTTTAAAATATATTACTCTAAAGAAATAAACTTCTTTAATATAGAATATAAAAGTTAAAAATAATAGTTAAGGTTATATATACTAACTTTGAAAAAATCATCATTAATAATTTATATTATAATGACTTAATATCTTATTCTCTGAAAAAAAACATATGACCACCAAGATAAGACTTTTACACATAGGTTATATATTACAAAGACGAAAAAAAAAACATATTAAGCTAAGAAAAAAGTATATCTGTGAAGATTATGACCGTTATGCTCATATGGGAAGGGTTGGTTCACTAGGCACTACCGTAATGTAGGGTTGAATAGGCTTATATTGGCTAATGCATTGTATACTTGTTCTTCTATCTAGTATTTAAGGGGTTGCACCCTTAAATACTCTCTTACCGGATTATTAGTCGTTCCACTCCGATCGCATAGCTACCGAGCGCCAGTATGCTCTGCTCCCATAATTCCTAACAATATCAAGAAATAATTTTTTATATAAAACGTTAAAAACAACGTTATAATTACAGAATAAGTTATTATTATAAATTCAATGACGAATAAATATTTCTCAAGAAATATATAAATAACTTATTTAACATAAGTAAATCCAAAAAGTAAGCCTTATAATAATTAACCTAAGAAGAAAAATTTAATATTAAGTTCATATTAAATATGTTTATAACAAAAAAAAAAAGATATTATTCGTCTGAATATCAAGTTTGACAATAAAAAACTTAAAATAATAATAAACTCTAGAAACTAGATTAACCTTATATTGCTTAAGATTACTAAAATACTAAAGGTATTTACGAAAACCTTTAACCGACTATTACGAATGACTAATAATTTGATTAATAAAAAAGAAATATTTATTAAAACTAAATCTTTTACTATAAAAATCAGTAATTATCAGGAAAATATTTAGTTTAAAATCTTTACTTTAAGAAAAGAGAATATTATCCTAGGATACCTTAATTAAAGTTTTATAACCTGAACATTAACTAAAAAACCAAAAAACTAATATTTAAATATTATTATAATATTAAATTAAAAGAGTAATTAATATAAAACATTTTCGTTATTAAAATAACTCAAGATGACCTCTAAAGTCAATTAGATATTCTTTCCGAGAAATACTAAGATTATCATAAATTATTTATTCTACGACCGAAAAATGTTATTTTACTTTTACATAAAGACTAAGACTACAAAATTATCTTATAGAAAAATATAACAAAAATAAAATTTCTAGATAAAATAGTTTTAGACAAAAAATCTTGAATAAACTTAAAGAAAGTGAAAATTATTAAAGAATAACTTATTCTAAGAATAGTCAAAAAAGTTCAATAATTTAATAAACTTATTAATTATTACAGATATTATATAACAAGTTATTCAACGAAAGTTAGCTTATTAACGGAATTAACGAAAAAAAATATACTTTTTGTTTTAAAAAAAAAAAAAATTTTTAAAAAGTTAAAGATCAGTATAATAAAGATAAAATACTGATTTATGTTAATCCCGGAAAATTATATTAACTAGAAATAAATATTTCAGATAAAACGTTAAAAAAGTTTTATCACAAAAAAATAACAAAAAACATTAAAAGTTAATAATTTTCTATTCCCAAAAGTTTATTCTAATTAAGTTAAATTATAATATTTATAAGAAAAAACTCTTGGCTATCATAAAATATTATAAACTTTAAAAAGTTTATTTATATAATATTAAACATTAGTTTAAGATTTTATCAGACTACAAAAATTTAATAATTTTCATGATTACTAAAGATTTCAACAAAAAATAGATATATTAATATAAAACGTTAATATAATATAATTTCAGAATTTATTATATTCAAAAAACAGAAAATGCTAAAGTTAATACTTTGAACAAATAACTAAATTACATAAAAAGAAGTTTTAAACAAAAACTTATTATATTCAAAAAA